>JAQIWE010002114.1:0-13937 GCA_034698565.1 Campodea plusiochaeta | reverse complement strand
TCGATTATTTCCGATTAATCGATTATTAGATTATTGAAAAATCGATTTCGATTACACAATTAATAATCGATTATAATCAATAATCGATTTAATCGCCCAGCACTATTATCAGTACTTATTCAAATTTCCAAGTGGTTTGCCAATTGCAGTTTAATAAAATTGTATAAGATCACTCAAATAACTCCTAACGTCATAAAATTTTAGAATTTTTTTTAATGTCATAAATTGTCATAAAATTTTAACATTTTATCGTAAAATTACTTGAATATTTTTCACTTATTGAAAGGAAATAAACTCAGAATATTTCAAAATATTGTCGAAAATGGTTACTTTCGTTAAAAAATCGTAAAAATGTTCGCCTGAGGGCATATTAAATGATAAAAAAGTAAAAAATTGTTATGTCTTTCAAAAAATTGTATGTCAGCACTAGAAACTAGAATTTTGAAAGCCATGTCTCAGTATTATAAGTTATAAAATTATGAAGTAAACAAAAAACGTTTTCAACAAAAAAAAATATCCATAAAAACGTCATAAAGTCATAACAAAAATTACGTAATATTCTGCTGGGATCTCTGCATTTAGATCATGTTTAAAAAAGTACAATATTTGATAAAACATAAATGCATTTCCAATATCTTTGTAACTATTTTGCAAAATTTTCTTTCCGATTTTTTTTACATTTCTCTCTTCGCTTCTGTGTTTTTCCAGAGAGAGTGCAGTGAGTGAAACAACGAAAGGAATTCGTGAATATTTCAATGTAACTCTTGGAACACAATTGCTCTACAAGTTTGAGAGACCGCAGTATTCTGATGTAAGTAAAATTAATATCATATAATGTAATAATTACAGTCGTTGAATTTTAATTGTTGAATATTATTTATTGTGACAGTGAAAAAAACTGTGGTTATTTCCAGTTTTAATTATGATTTTTAAAGCTATTACATAGTGTTTCGTCCAGAGCGTTTTAGAAGGGCGCAGCACCCAACCCTACCTCTTAGGCGCCCTGCCCTACTTTCAGGGAGCCCTAGTACTATAATAATCACACCCAGATTTCAAAACCGTTTATTCTCGGCAATACCAACGAAATATAGTCGTTATATAATGTACATCGTTTTAAAGGTCTCGACGAGATCTTTCCAACGGCATATAAATCATTAAAATCTGTCTAAAATTGAGGAAGAAATGTTAAAAAATGTGAGTAAAACATTTATTCGACCATTTTATGTGCCCGGGCAAATTGTCTTTACGTAAAAATGTGCTCACTGTAACCAGAATGCGCCCTGCTCCCCAAAAATTCTAGATGAAACACTACTATTACAGTATCAATAAATTAATTTAGAATATGGTAAAATAGCAACTAGTGTCTCATCTAGAGCGTTTTAGAATGGCGCAGCGCCCTGCCCTACTTTTAGGGTGCCCTTGTGCTATAATAATCATACCCAGGTTTCAAAGTAGTCGTTATATACATCGTTTTAAAGGTCTCGGCGAGATCTTTCCAATGGTGTGTAAATCATTTAAATCGGTCTAAAATTGAGAAAATGTCAAATAAACATTTATACAATCATTTTACGTGCCCTGGCAATTTGTTATTACGTAAAAATGTGCCCACTTTAACCTGAATCCGTCTGCCCCTGAAAAATTCTAGGTGAAACACTAATTTTAGGAACTGCTGCGATGTTGAATATTTCAATATGGTATCAATATCAGTGTGTAATTTTTTAAAGTAATAGACTACATGTAATAATATTTACTTTATGAAGTTCAGTACTAATTATTATCTTTTGTATTGTTTGTGTAGCTCCTTCGTGAACATCCTGATAAGCCCATGTCTTCAATTTACGGTGCCATACATTTACTCAGACTTTTTGGTAAGTTAACTGAAAATTTACAGTTACCTCAATCGTAATCAGTATTTTATTGTAATATATTTGACAAAACCAAAATACTGTATGTTGTCCACAAGAACTATCCTGGATTCCACTATCTTTAAAGTGATTGCAAACAAATACAGCAGATCAAAACAAAAATTGATCTTTGATTAAATTTTGTAACTTTTTTGAGTTATGTTGAATTGTTGATATCCTTTTACAGTGTTTTTTGCTTATTTTAATTGTACTAAGAAATAATTTTTAGTAACATAACTTTGGTGTAAAAACTTAAAAATTTGCAGAATTTCAAATCTAAAACTCACTGTTTCTGACATACAATTTTTAGTATTATTGTTCCTTGTTGATCTATATTTTGTTCATTTACTACTTTTGATCTTTATAATAGATCTACAACTGATGATTTGAACTGTCAGTCAAGTAAGTGGTCAGTTCATTGAAAGTTTAAAGTCATAAACAAGGATGATTTTTTTAACTTTTACTTTAAAAGTTCTTTGTATCTTCTGAGTCTTTAATAGCTCAAATTTAGGGTTGGCAAAAGCCTGATAATAATGAAAAAGTCCTCTCCGGCCGGACTTTATTTTTTTTATCCGGATTTTATCAATTTTATCCAGACTTTTTCAAAATTTTAATGTATTTCATAAATGTAATTTGCCTGTTTAAGGTGGGAAATACTCATAATTGCAAAATAACATTTTTAGGAAGATAACATTACAATAAGAGCAATTAAGATATTTGATAAAAAAAAATTATGATTTACTGAATTAATGGCACAAAATTGTGAAAATTATTGTCGATTTTAGCCACTTTGCGGAGAAAGTGGACAATTTCAAGTGGATTAATTCGGTAAACCAGTCCGGCTTTTATTTGCCAACCCTGGTTTAAAGCCATAAACAAGGTTCTTTGTAACTTCGAGTCTTTAATATCTCCCTCATATTTAATTCCAGTAAAACTTGGCGGCATGCTTGCGTACACTCCTCTCGACGAACGAAGCATCCACCATTTGCAATACCAACTTCACGAATTCTTACGTTACCTCCACAAAAACTCACAGTCGCTTTTCTCTTTGCACGATTACGGGATTGCTCCTCCAGAATATCAGCGGAAAACGATGTGACGTGACCTTGAAGATGATTATGAATGTTCCGACGATATAGATGCTTTCGAACTAGGGTGAAAAAAAAGTTAAGTTTTTTTTTTTCAGTGAACAGTTTTTCTTCTCTTTTTTTATTTTTGTATTTTTATGTCATAAGTTCAAAAGTAGTGTTTGAAAATAAATATAAAAAGTTCTGTTTTGAAGATGCTTAGCCTAGTTTATAGAAACTTAAAAAAGTTGAGATCTATGTCGAGTAATATTTAATTTGATCATTATTCTATTTTTATTTGGTATGAAAGCTAACCTTCCAAGTACCGTATATTTTTTGTTTATATTACTATAAGACCTAAATAAATGTATGTTTAAGATAACTGCTGAATTATTGGTACATCATATTTTATAGCAAGCATAATGTACCGAAGGTTTGTAATACATTATGTATCATTGTGTGGTAAAAAGTGTCACAGAAATTTACCTTAATTTCAAGTAAATGCATTGAGCAAAAACAAAGGCTGTATTATATTTCTGCACGTTACAAAAAAGTTTACAACTTATTGTCCTTTTCTGATAATTCAATACAAAGTCTCATGTTTTTTTACTATTATTATAAATTCAATACAACTTGCAAATATCGTAGTTTTATAGTTTTATTACTAAAATTGAACTTCTCTACAGAAATTTAGAAAGTATTGGGACAGCAAATTATAATTATGTAATCATTTGAGTATAATTAGGCCTAATTCATTATTAAGTGGAACGGACAATATCCATCTTTATTTTAATTGGCTTAAATTTCAAAATATATTAAAAAAAATTGCAATATACTGTAAAATTACCTATGTATTTATTAATGTACTACTGTATTATAGTTTTTTTATGCTATTTTGTAGTAGGCCTATTCATAATGTTCACTAATACGTCATCAGAATTATTTTTCATCATAGAAACTAGTAATTTTGAATAAATAATCTTTTGATGAATCTAATTAACATCTGAAAATTGCTAATAGTTTTCAAGAAATTCATTTTTATATTTCGCTAAATCCCTATCTTATAGCATGCTGAAGGATAGATTTGTCCCCCAGCATGTTATAAGATAGAAATTTAGCGAAATGTAAAAATTCATTTCTCGAAACAAATCGTTAAACATTTTCAGAAGTTATTTAGATTCATTAAAAGATTATTTATTCAAAATTACAAGTTTCTGTAATCAAAAATAAAAAAGTGGGATGTCGATGTAGACTACCCTTTCTGCAAGTGAACATTATCAGTATCAGCAAAGTTGCATGCATGAAAAATTACAATTATGACTAATGTGAAATATTAAACAAACTTGTATTGTACCATACTCAAAAAGTTTTATGTATGCAAATTATTTTCCTTTTTTAAAAAAAATGGGGCAATTATATCTACTGTATCGGAATTAAACTGAAAAAATTGAGTATCTAAAATATAGAAAGCTACAATTTATTGTTTCACTGAAATAATTAGTTTAACAATGTATATTATTGCAAATTGTTTTGTACCAAAACTGCCCATAATAACTATTTTTTGTCATATATTTTTGTGTTCAACTATTTAGTATTAAACTTTGTAGAAACTGATATTCTCGCCAGGGCTCGCGTTAAGGTGCGGGATTGTATCGGAAAATCCCCCTTTGAAATGAAAGCTAAGGAGGAAATCCCCCTTTGACATTTTGTTTCATAATTTTGTAAGTGATAATTGCAGAAGTTGTAACTTAATTCAATTTCAGTTTTATTAAAGCGTCTGATAATAATGATAAAAATAATTTTTAGTACTTTCTTCACCATCAGGTAGAACTTTATGTTGATTAATAGGTTATAATCCTAAATATTTATTGTTCATTGATGAAATTTTTTGTTTTTCTTCGGTAGTTTACAATATTTTGCGAATTATAATTGTTATAAATAGTTCTGTAAGTTTCATTTTGAGTGCTTAAGGAAATCTCTCTGATTGATAGGAAATTCCCTTCTAAAATAATGTGAAAGGGGGATCTCCCCTTGCACTGAAAATCCTTAGCGCTAGCCCCGATTCTCACTATCATTTTGGTTTTCTGCTTTTCTCTAAAAACAAACCTCCTAGTTTACACTAATAATAAGTAATATTCTGAACAAAATACTAAAAAATTAGCATTTGTAATTTTGTACATTACAATCTTTGGTGACATACAAAACGTGTTATCATTAAATGACTGAAGAATGTACAAATTTGGATTAACTCGATTTCTTTTACTTAGCTGTTTTGATAAATATCGGGAACTACTCAGAAAAATTCGTTTAAGTCAGTTTTGGAGTTGAAATATTGTATTAGACTTATATAGAGACTTCAATCCTAAGTCAAATTAATGCTTATAATACCTCTACTTTCTATTTAAGTGTTATTTTCTATCTATTAATGTAAACTGTTTTGTGCTATTTGTTAAGCACTTGTAAATTTTCTTATTAACACATTATGTTAAATGTGTCTAGTTTCGCAAAAAATAATTCATGTCATTTTGTGTTAAGCACAGTATTCCAGGTTTATACATATTTTGCTTTTGGGAAATATTTTTCCCAACACTTTCTCTTTTTTTTTACTTTATGTAAAATGTTTTTTTTTTTTACGTTATCGTGTTCGTGGCTATGCATAAAAGGAACTGTACAAAAATGTAGTTTCAATTATTTTGTAAAACAGATCTAACTAGTTAATAAAAGCTTTGTTTAGTCATGTAATAATTTTGGTTATTCTTCATATTTTCCCAATTTTCCTGAGCAGAAATAAAATTTAGCTTGGATTAACTACCTTATTAATTATCATTCAGATGTGTCTAATGTATACTTGTAAGGGAAATTTAAATAGTTCTACTTGGGTTTAACCACTTTTTGAAACGCAATATTTCTTCAGGACGTTTCGCCTTTATTAATGAAAAGGCTTTTTCAACTGTATTAACAAAGGGAAGTATTTACAAACAATTATTAACAAAAGGTCTTGTTCTTAAAAAAGTTGAACCAAAAATTGTTCAAACCAAAGCTATTATCATCGTTTTGTGCATAATCTATATTCTTGGTAATATAAATAGCTTCTAAAACTCTCATGGTACGTTTCTTATCTAGTTCTTGTAAAAGTCTTGCTTCTTCAAATTTTTATAGTAGTTTTTGGTCTGTATAACTGAAGTTTTTTCACTCCTTTTTATGTACAGTTGAAAAAGCCTTTTCATTAATAAAGGCGAAACGCCCTGAAGAAATATTGCGTTTCAATAAGTGGTTAAACCCAATTAGAACTATTTAATGATACTATGTTATTTGACTATTAGTAGACTATATTAAAAAATTATAGTCTTTGAATTGCTGATGTATATAACAAAAATCTACTCTTACTATTTTTTTGTATGTAAAATAATTATTTGTATGTGCTGAAAAGTAATTCTCATTTCTTAAGCTTTTAAAAAGTTAATTTTTGCTACGTCATCACGTTGTATTTATGACATTTACAGTATGTTATTTTATTTGTATAGCTTCCTCAAGCTTGAGGAAAATACTGCATTTTGAAATCTTTATACAGGGTGGCCCAAGGGATATGGTACAAAATAAAAAGGTTGATACTCTGCAATGAAATGAGATAAATAAATGTGTACTATGTTTATATGATATACATGCTTTGTCATATATGATGGATAAAAATATTTCTATATTCAAATATTAACACACATAAACGAAGACTTCATTACTCACATGATTTTGGGAAGTTTTCCATGTTGTTATCAAATAACTAAATTTCATTTTTGAAGTAAGAGATCTGAAAATTCAGTACGTTATACACAACATAAAAATTCGTAAATTTACAACAAATAGTTTTTGAGTACTAAATAAAAATAATACGTTTTACTTATATTTTAACACAGGGAGTGAAGGATTTGTCACCTCCTGTGTTAAAAGATAGGGAAACGCTTATTTTGGAAATTCTCAGCACAAAAACTACTTGGTGGATTTTCTGAATTTTTGTAGTGTGTTTTACATCTGAATGAAATAAAACATTGCGAATTTTCAGGTCTGTAACTTCAAAAATGCATATTGAGTTATTTGACAACATCATAAAAGTACGTGATGAAGAATGTCTCTGTTTATATGGCGTAATATTTAAAATATGGAAACATTTTTTTATCCATCATAAATGGCTTTTATTTTGTACCATATCCAGTGGACCACCCTGTATATACATTGTCTTTTAATTTTGATTTAAATATTTTATACACCATAAAGTATAGACATAGTCTCTTTCTTAATTTTAAAGTTAGATTAACCAACTTTTGATACAAATGGTATTGTGCAGTTATTAATGATTATCCCTATTTCATGAACCTTCCATGAATCTGCAGGTTGTTTGTTGTAACCACAAATAGGTACACAAAGGTTATGACTGAAAAGCAAGTGCGTTGTTACTACTCCATAACTATCTATAAAGCACAAAGTGACGGGTAATTACTTCCTACTTTATAAAACATGAAAGCTTCTATGACGTTATAATAATACATATAACACTGCTAAATTGCTTGGTGTAATGACATTGAAGCTGTATAACCGAATCTTTGATTGTAGCTTGAAGTTCATTATGATATACATGTTCCATATTGTATATTAATTATGTACGTACACGTATTAATTCTATTACATATCAAAATAATTAAGCACAATCATTTCATTATAATGTTCTCAATAACCTTTCTTCAGAATATTATATTTCAATTTGAATATTAAGTAGGTCTTCTTTGAAATACTGAACTGTAAGGTGTAACAGTCACTTTACAATCATATTTGGTAATTAATAGTAATCAAGCAAATGAAATATTAAATCAACAGTTTACGAACTTTTGGATTATAATAATAACTCAATCACAAATCATTTACAAAATTAAGTGGAATATCAATTTCAAAAGTAAAAAGTGTCAACAGGCAGTAAATTCAAAATATTTTGTTGCTTATTGACAATTACTTACGAGGGAACCACATGATGTGATCATCTGGGATATTTTCCATACTTTGGGATTTTGTAAAGGTCACCTCACTGATCATCACCTATATAGCCGTTCACTTGCAAATTGAGTTTTACTCCCAGAAATCCACATTGAAATTTTACTCCTAAAATTGAAGAGAAGGGGTGATCTCACAAAAAATAAATTTTTATAAGAAAAATTCAGTTTTGAAAAACAGAAAATATTTCACATCGAACACAATTTTCTTAAAATTCGGCACAAATGTTTCTGTTATTGTTCCTAACTCAAATAACTGAAACATTTGTGCCAAATTCCAAGAAAATTATGGCGATGTAAAATATTTTCTGTTTTTCAAAACTGAAATTCTCTTATGGCAATTAACATGTGAAAATTTAAGTTTTGTGAGGACTCTTTTATTTTATGAGTAAAATTTCAAAGTGGATTTCTGGAAGTAAAACTCAATTTGCAGATGAACGGCTATGTAGGTGATGATCAGTGAGGTGTTCTCTACAAATCCCCAAAATTAAAAATAAATCCCACATGATCACTTGGTGTGGTTCCCTCGTTAGATAATGATGTAGCCTAACAACATGTTTATAACATTGAAATTTAAAAAGATAATAATTGAAACACGTTTACAGCAAAGAGAAAAAGGCGAGGAATTTTATAGAAAATTCTACTGAAGCGTAAATAATACTCTTACTACTAATCTTTCTATATTTTTATATTGTAATATTATATTGTTTTCCTTCTCATTTGTTTCTTCTTCAAAGAGAGCAGTAGTTGATTAACGTACCTAATGTGTAAGTGGTAAGATGGTTAATTATACCATATTAATAATGCCCCCAATTATATTTTTACAAAAAAAAATATGTCAAACTGAAATACATTCTTTATAGTTATAATCAAGTGACGTTTCTAAAATTGTTATCAACTATTCAGAGAATAATATTGATTTCATAACAACAATTAATTATATATAACCATTAGTTTTCATTGGCAGTAAATATTAGTTAAATAAAAATGGTCATAGAAGCTAACAACCTCTAAAATACAATCTCATAAAAATCTGAAATACTGTACCGCAAAATAGAAACAAAAAGTTCTATGGGTTGAACAAACTTTATTCATAAATCCATTTCCTTTCCTTTCACTTTTTTCCATACATTTTTCATTGTGAAAAAGAGTTGTGCTCCTATTAAAAGTGTGCATTTCGCATTCACAATCCTCCCAATTGCTTCAGTATCTCTGGAGAATTGACAAGCCATATTACGCACATAGAAGATGAGAAAGAGATGAAAGAAAGAATGTACTCTATAGTTATGTGGATTCAGAGAATAAGGTAATCTTTCTGTAAAATGAATGAATGTAGAAGTGATAATCGATAAAATCCAAAGATAAAATACAGTATCTTCATTGTTTTATTTTACTTAGAAACCGTATTTATGCTGCGAAATAATAACGGTATGCAGTAGTTGTACATGTATTTGTTAGGGTGCTGCTACTATAACACTGCTGTATAACGAAACAATGACTGAAATGTTACTGTGATGTGTAATTAATGAGAAAAGCATGACAATGACAACAATGACTAATTTATGCTCGTGCGGAGATTAAAAAAACAAAAAAAATCTTGTATTTTGTGAATCTTTTCAAACTTCTATTGTACAGTTGATAAAGCCTTTTTATTAATAAAGGTGAAACGTCCTGAAGCTAATTAGTTCGGTTTGTTTCATATAAGTGACCAGACCCAAGAAGTATCTTAAACATGAATACTGTACGTCACTTAATCTCCGAACGAGCATAAAAACATAACTAGTTACAATTAAGGAGTTTTCATAACAATTTTTTCTTCGCTCGCGCCAACCATGGTGGCGCTCCTCGGGTGGTTTTCGACTTCGCTTAAATCTCGCCCCCGCGAATGTTTCTCCCAAGTTACGCCTATATGAGAGCAAGAGAACTCTCTCCACGGTCGGATTAAGGTCTAAGCAACATAGGCACAGGCAGTTGCCTATAGGGCTCCACATTTATTGGGGGCCCCAGCTAAGAAAAAAAATCAATTAGACCTTTAATGAATTGATAACTTATAATGAAGAATTTGGAAAGTACTTTAGCAAAACTTAATTGGAATAATTATATAACTCCCTTGTCAGATCGGGGACTGTATATTTGAATTTTCATCTTTTGTGATAGCAGTGGTATAACACCCATTCTTTATAAAAATAAATTATATTATGGAACCAAAAGAATATTGAAAGTCTATTATATTCAAATAAAAACTATTTATTAGCAAATACATGGAAATTTCAAATCCAAAATACATTAATTCTTACGTTACACGAGGAGTGCAAGTTACCCTGGTTGGTCGAACTGGTTTATGAACGAAAGAATCTTCATCAAATTTAATTTGCTTCTTCCGGAAAAATCGTTCTTCTTCACCATACCATTTTATTGTGTCGAATTTTGGGAAAAAGAATTCTATTTCACATGCAGCGGCCTCGGGCGAACTTGCGGTATAAAAATCACAATTTAATAAATCATTAGCACTGACTCGAAGCTCGGCTACGTCAATAATATTATCGTGCGAGTCTCCACTTAATTTCGGATTCGAAAACGGTTCTTCGTGAGCTAAAACGTGAACTAATATCGGTCCACTGCACATTGTAGTTACTAACCGATCGTAATTTTCCTGTCCTTTCTGAAGTGCAAATAATTGTTCAGATTCTGAAGGTGCCAATTTGTATTTACGATTCCTCACAACCAGATATCCTGCTTTTAAGATGTTGTTTTGTGTTTTTAGTAACGAGATAGGTTTCCTGACAATATGTGGTTTTATAACACCTAAAGTGAGATCCAATGTCTTTTTCAGTAAACACATATCGGTAATTTAAAAGTTTTTGTAAAGAGCGAAGAAACTACTAGAATTTGGATAAGTGATTTGAATATAAAAATGTTTGTTGAAAAGGGGTTCGTAAACTTCACATTGTTCATTCTTTCTGAGTTTGAGAGAAAAGATTTTCAAATTCATCTTCAAAGTTGTAATATTATATTACTTTGTTACAAACTCAATATCATACCAATTTTCTTGATAAGATTTTTTCTGCCATCGCACAAATAATATTCATAATGTTTACTAATACGTCATCAAAATTATTTTTCATCATAGAAACTAGTAGTTTTGAATAAATAATCTATTACTGAATCAAATTAAACATCTGAAAATTGCTAAAGATTTGGTCCAGCAGTTTTCGAGAAATTAATTTTTGTATTTCGCTAAACCCCTATCTTATATAACATGCTGGGGGATAGATTTGTCCCCCAGCATGTTATAAGATAGTAATTCAGCGTTTTATAAAAAATAATTTCTCGAAACCTACTAAACCAAAACGTTAGAAAATTTCAGAAGTTATTTAGATTAATTAAAACATCATTTTTTCAAAATTACAAGTTTCTGTAAACAAAATTTTCTGCAAGCGAACATTACCAATATTAGGGAATTTTTTTACCAAAAATAAGAAGCGCCAGATTATTATTGCTTCATGGGCGCGGTGTAATAAATAAATGGTATAAATAAATTCAGAGCAAATAATTATAACGATGCTAACCGCTGTTTCTAGGAAGCTAAATAATGAGATGTTAATTTCCTGGTTCAAATCTATTTTTTCTTTCTTTATTGCTCTTTTCGTTTTTCAATTCTCTCGAATGTTTATAATTATATAAAAAAGAAATTCATTATTTTACCAAAATCTTGTATCGTGCTTTATGAAATATTCAGAAAAACGAAGAAGCTAACCAATCTTGTATCGTGCTTTATGAAATATTCAGAAAAACGAAGAAGCTAAGAAGAATTTTGTTTTTTATCAGTTATGAAATGTTATTCTCACGTGAAAGTAATAGAAACTAAAAATAAAATAAAAAAATGTGGTCAAAATTTCTAAAAATATCAGTAAAAAGTTTTGCTAAAATAGCGAGTTTTTAACTGTAATCTTCAAAATTTTCTACGCTCGCGCCAACCATGGTGGTGCTTCACGGACGGTCTGCGACGCTGTCCGAGTTTTTATATCCTCCGAAATTGGCCCCCCTCCCCCTTAGGAAAATCCTAAAACCGCCCTTGATAATGTGCAACATTTTCTAATTGTAAGAGATGCGACAGGCGAGTATGTCAAGTGAAATAGATTTTTTGATTTATTTTCTCAAAGGAAGAAGTAGAAGAAATATATTATATTTTTTAGTTTTAATAGCAGAAACAAGTAGGCATAATTTGCTCAGTAAATGAAATCGTTCTAAATCTGTGAATGAGTAGAACAAAGGAAAAATGAAAAAATAAAACCTGTAGGGAACTTTTTAAAATATATTTATTTTGAAGTCTTATTACACTGAGAGTGCAGTTTTAATTATTTTTT
The DNA here is from genome assembly GCA_034698565.1 of Campodea plusiochaeta. Taxonomy (NCBI): domain Eukaryota; kingdom Metazoa; phylum Arthropoda; class Diplura; order Rhabdura; family Campodeidae; genus Campodea; species Campodea plusiochaeta. The sequence goes on along the minus strand of JAQIWE010002114.1, from coordinate 1,563 downwards.
TTCTGTTCATAAAAATATGTTAATACACACATCTGTTTCTACATTTGGCATACTTTTTTACAGACAGAACTACAAAACAAACATTTTGTTTTCATCAGTCTTATGATAAAGTCACCAGTTACAGTATTATGGCACTTTAAGGAACACAATATTTTATTTTCTGAAAAATAGTATTTATACTTTCAGAACAGCATCACAATTCCAGCGTTCTTAAAATAAAAGAGCAATAAAATATTCGAAAACTAATGCATATAAAAAAAATAAAAGGTTATTATTCTTAGATTTTCAAAGATTTATTCAGGTCTTTTAAATTTGAGTTACCTGCTACTATTAATATTTAATAAACAACACGTAAGAAAACAAATGCTCTAAACTGAAGTACTATATCAGTCTGCAAGACTACAAATAACAATAAAGCTAAAACAATTTAAAAAATTATGTCAATAAACAAGTGACCACATAAAACTTTAATAGTAACTTATTACCACCAGAATTTTGACATTAAACATACTGTATGTAATAAATTTAAAATAGAAAATAAAAAAAATTCACTGGTAACACCAGAATGAAATATTTGAATCGTTCTCTTTTTTTAACAAGGTAGTCAGATAATCAAAAATGATGTTAAATCAACTACTCAAAACTCAATTTAGTGCTACAAAATACAGTCAGAGTAGAAAATACAAATTTACTTAATGCCGGTAATACTGCGTTTAATAGGATATCAGTAATACTTCATACAACTGTTAAATGAGTATTTTCAGACCCATAAACTTTTAGCTTAATACTGACTTTGTCTCCACAGCTTAGCTATGAAAGCTACAAATTCGAAATAATGTAAAATACTGGTAACTCTTTTGTTGCTGAAACTAACTTTTCACAATAATTTATTAACCTATAAAAACTCATAAAACTAATTCATAAAACAATCAAATAAAAATTAACTTTGTTGATCCGACCTTATTCATTTGCAGGTAGCCAAATAGTATCAGTTTGTAAATTTTGACTATTATCAGTAGCACATGTACTTGTATCAGTTTCCGTATTTTGTGTGTTTTGACTATTTTCAGTACTTGTATCAGTTTCTAAATGTTCAATTGTAGGGGTATGTTGTTGAATGCAAAGGATAGTTCCACTTTCGCACTTCACTGCATGATTAGCTGAAAATAAAATGGAAAATATAATTTAAAATTTCTATGATCATCAATAATATATAAATTCACAAAATAATGAAAATGTAAGAGTATTACCTTTCATAATACAGATTGAAAAAGGCTCTAATCTATATATGCAATATTTTACTTAATATGTTTTCAAATAAAGTTATTTAAATTTAGGATTGGAGCAAATTTTATATAAGGTATTCTATTGACAGTGTGCTTTAAAATTTGGTGAGCTGCATTTATAATGATTAAAAAAATACAAATTTCAATTTACTGTATATAGGAGCAATATTAAATTTTAAATTAAATTATTAGAAGCTTTCCAAAGGAATATATATTATAAATGAAATGTTTTTAACTGACTACTTTACATTGGAAAAATAAATTAAGAACAAGAAAA
>JAQIWE010002113.1:0-13943 GCA_034698565.1 Campodea plusiochaeta | reverse complement strand
TTATTCAAAAGTTTGATGATTCCATATTGTAATAACCTCTGTTGCTCTCCAGTAAACTTTTTCATTTTTCATTATATTGCTTTATTCAATGAACAGTAACAAAGTAATGAAAAATTGTATATAGAGTGAAACGTACAGTATATTGCTTTATACAATGCTATTTCTGTACCATTTGAGGTTAATTGGGGACACTAATATATCCCTATTTAGTTCTCACATGAAATAAAATACTTTTTCTCTTTCTGTTTCAGGTTGAACTGCAGAGGCTGCATATCAATTAGGACGCAGCATATCGCTATTTCATATCATTCCACGACATTTCATCATTCCCAAATAGTACAATTATCCCTTCCAACGTTCCATGGAGTGACGCGCGTCATCAAAATGGCCCCCATCAGTGTTTTCAACCAATCGCTAATATTTGTATTTATTTTGTGCCTCATTCTTACTCAGTCGGATGCTTTAAACACTCGTAATGGAATTGTGAAATCAGGGAAGGACTATAGAAAATTGAAATCTAAATCTGTTCTAAGAGGAGAATATGTCCCACAAGGTAGCACGAAGATGCCCAAGGAACCAAGTTGCGAAGAATTGCGAGCCATGTGGCGTTTCTCGAAGCGCCAATCTCGAGCAGCTGAGATGACGAATGAAATCCCCCAATACCGAGACCCTTTCTACACCAATTCATGGACTGACTTCACTTCTTCAGGTACCCGTCCCTTATATGGTCGAATTGTACACTCGCCGCCGGTAAATGGAAATTCTCGGAACAGCGCGCCTGGCCGAGTTCGAGCATTTGAAGAAGTGGTACGGATGTTCGGAACGCCGAGCCGAAATCCGACCGAGAATCGTCGACGACAGGGTTCTGGAAAATCATTCCGAACAATCGGAGGATACAGTCCCTCTGAGCAGACAAGCCAAACAGCGCTTCAAGCAGGAAGTTTTCAAGAACTTCGAGATATAGTACGAGCCGAGCGAATGCGAGAATTAGAAGAAAAATCTCGACAGCGAACACCAGCTGAACAAGAACCAGAACAAGAAGAACAAAGAGACCAGTATGGTAGAATAGTCCACACACCATCCGCTGGACCATTCGGGCAAGTACTAGTCGAAGTCCCTTCAGCATTTGAAACTGTAAGGTACGGTCCTTCTGGAAGGTATCAAGACAGTCCAATAGCCCAAATGGCTGAAGCAGCTTCACAAGCAGCGAGACAACAACAACATGAACTACCACAACCACAACAACAACAACAACTATCAAAAGGAATAATTACGTATCCAGATTTAAAATCAGATGAACCAGAAGAAGAAACAAAAATCTATAATAGAGCAGGTTATCCCATTGGTAGACGATCTGGAAAGCATCGAGCGAGGAAAGCCGTCAGCACAGAGGTAAGAAAAACCTTCTTATTTACTTATCCGTATTTTATTGCTTAAATTGTTATAATTGATCCGTCAATTAGTCAATAAGTCATTCCATTTTCTCTTGGCAACTTCCATTTCTTCTTGTTATGTCCACCATCAACTTTGACCGTAAGGATGGCTCGGTTACGATACTTTCCATATTATCGAACAGGACATCATTCTGCCTGTATACTTGAATTATTATTATTAAGATTACTGATTTTTTTACGCCGTTGTTACAGGGTGACTTTATTTCTACTTTCTAGAGCATTTTCCTTTCTTTCATTGGGGGGGGGGGGGGATGGGAGTATAAGTCAATCTAAAATAACAAAAATGCAGTATCCCTAATTTTTTCTTTCTTTTTCGGAATCAAAGACATCTTCACAATTACATAGTGTTATGTAGTGTATCTACTGTTATACTAGACTTATACGGGTACAAAAAATTATTATTCAGCGGTATCAGTGTTGTTAAAAATAGAACATCAAAACTATAAAGTATATTTCACCTCATATAGTCCTATCTTGACTCCTAAGGTCGCATACCATCACAACCAAAAATTTCATCAACGCCTTGAAACCACTTTGCAAACATGTCACACATTCTAACTAACCTGTACCCTAAACAAACTACATTCTTACACAAGCAACCATTATTTATGATAACAAAAACACTCTCCTTAAAGCCACCATTTTCTTTTCTTTACACTCATTAACGAAAGCCTCTCAGATCGTTACATGACTTCAAAGAAGGAGGCTGCACAGTGCACAATGTGATGAAACTCTCAACATCCTTTCGTTATTGCACATGGTCAGCTATTCTACAAAGTGTTATGAACTTCCAGGAATTAAAGGAAGCTCGGTAGAACAGCTCTCAAAATACTTTCTTGAAGTTAAAACTACTTTCAATTAATTATTATCAGTATTTGTAACAGCTCTGGAAGAAGAATATTATAAATTATGTTCATCAATTTCATTTCATGTTTATCGGGATGTATTTCTACAGAATAAATTTAAATTTGTATTGGAACAAATTACTATACGTAAAAACAGAAATTGATCTAAATTATTTCAGATTATTTTATATTCATTGCAATTGAGTGAGGTAGGAGTTATTTAATCATAAATCTCTATTATAATGATAAGAGATAAATTATTTTTTGATATCAAAATTACAAGTAGTTTAAATTGTAATTGCAATGAATGACACTAAACCATTAACGACGTAAGTTGCATAAACAAATATTATTTTACGTGTCCAAAATGTACCCGATAGTAAACATTTCATTATGAAATCAAATTTAAACACTATAACTAAAACAACATATCAGGCTTACGCAGATTTCAAAAACACATTCTTCATTATATACCACTTTCTGTTCAATGTTGTATCAAAACATCACTGAAAGTCATTTTCCCTTTGAAGGATTTGAAGTGGCATTAGTACTGACGTGAGTTTGTGAAATATAAAAGGGAGATGCTAAAATGAGATAAATGTATACTACTCATCTTTATTACTATATGTATCATCATGGTGTAGCAATTTATTAACATTTTATTTTAATGGAGGCTACTTAGAAAAGCAGTAAACAGTTTCATGTCTTTTCATACTTTCTCAGCAGTCTTAAAAAAGAATTTGAACTTTATTCTTTCATTCTATTTATTTTGTTTTGAAATGCATGGAATAATTTTGATGAAAGTGTGAGCAGAATAGCATCATGTTGGTTTTTATAACGACAAATATGTTCAAGATGGTTAATTAGTAAGTGATGGATTCAAATTTAGTTCACTTACTATTTTTTTAACAATGCATTTCCAGTCTTTCAGAAATCTTTATAGTAATGAGGACGATTTTTTTTTTTCAGTGATTTGACTTATTGCAGCAATTCTAGAATGTAGTATTTTACAAAATAATCCAATAATGATAGTGAAATGATTAAAAAACAAAATCTTTTAATAGTTCCATATACAAAAATAGATCTCCGTAAATCACAAATTAAAAAGTTACAAAATCCTGAGACAGTTTATATTAAACCCATGAGATAACTTTTATGTTTATTGCTTCCCAGAGGTGTTTCTTCAGTTTATTGCCCTTTAGTTTCGCAGGTACTTCTTTGTTTGTACGGTTGAATGAATTTAAAATGTAGCATTTTCAACATATTTATTGTCCCGAGAGTCTCTTGAATTGTATCTGTTTTATGCTTTGTAAGGAAAGTATTTTCTTTTGCCATAATACTGTACTTTTGGATGCAGAAGACCGTAATGGAAATTCAATGCGTTAGCTAATTCTTCATAAAACAGCTTTTAACCGATTACAATATATAAGAATGAAATATTTAGTTCGTCTGATAATGTCGATTCTTTTATAATCTAGAGGATTCATAGCTATTTATTACGTGATGCTTAATCTTCTCTACAACTTTTGCACTGACTTTTTTCAATGACAAAATATTATTATTACTTGATTTGGTAAATAAGGTGCACTGCCACTGTCTTTTACACTGTCACTGTTACGGTTGTTGTATCCTAGGTTGATCGAAGGCAGTAAATGCTGCTTCGTTTATTTCCTAACTATCAAAGCGTGTGTGGGATTTCATTTGATAGATCAAAAGTTCTGAAGAGCTTTCCTGGTGGTTTAACTAATATATTCCAATAACATGCAAATCTACCCCTATTCTCAGTCGCACCTGTCTTTTATACAGCTTTGCTCCAAATAAAACAAATCAACTTATACGACTAAGTCGAAAGATCGTTTTGCCAATCAATCACTGCAAATATAAATCAATAATATCAGCTTAAATAAATGCTGATATATAATATTTCATTACAATTGATTTCTTAGACATACGAAGATTAAGTGAGATTTTCAAATGTTTATTTCCCTCCAGTTAACTCAACTGGTTTAGTTCTTTGTGCAGCTCTTCTCGTTAAATAGAAATTTTGAAATAACTATATAATGCTGTATTTGAATAATATTTACTTAAAAGCTTATTCATTGAAAATTCTATTGAATATTATTGAGGCTCTGTATAGAAAGAAGATACGACTGATCATTCTCATTCCTACTAATCAAAATATCTACTTCCATGTATTCCTTATTGAAAGGATTAAGAAAACTGATTTGAACGTAAAACAAAACTTTCATAAATTAGTGAATACTTTTCTGTAATCAGTTCATTCGCATATTCTAGCGAATTACTTATTAAAATATGAAAATGTTTAATGTCAAAGAGATATCTATAAGGGAAAAGTTAAAAAGATTAATTTACTATGTTATCAAAATCCATAAACAAACGGGTAAAGTTGTTTTCACTTGAAATTTAATTCAACAAGTAAACAGAAAATAAAGAAATGTTGTCAGTACGCTTTCATGTTGTCCATTATATTTTAACTTGAACTAATCTCCAGAACTAATTCAATCAAGCCAAAAGTTTCCTTCCTGATTAAATAAATGGATAATACAATGTAGCGCGTGAATTTGTCGTTCATTAGTTTGCAATTCACCATTATGTAATATATGGTAAAAATAAAGTAAAAAACTAAAATAAATATAAACAGCAGTCAATTTATTGTAATGTTATACCATCGAGCCTGAACTTAACCTCAACCGAAACTTAGGAAAGCTAAACTTCCTTCCAGATACTGACGTGTTACTTTCATTTGAAATTCAACCTTGCACAATGTACAGTATCCTATATAAATGAAAGAAACATTTGAAAACACAACCTCAACACCTGCCACTTCATTTTCATGTTTCCCAAGCAACCTGAACTTGAACTTGATGAAACTTAAACCAACCAACCCACACAAAACTGATTAGAATTCACCAAAACTTCCAAAACCACCTTCAGAATTTAAGAAAATCCCAATAAACATGATAATCTATTCCTCCCTTTCAATCACTCTTCAACTCCATCTTCCAGCATCAACCAGAATTTACAATCTCTGTTCGCCAAACATCTTGAACTTTCCAATAGACTGAATCTCGTGACTCTTTAATCAACGTCTGTTTCAGAATTTCTAATTAAATTGAACAAGCTCACCTTCGCACACGTTGCCAAACGGATCTTCTGACAGTGGCGGGAGTTTGGGGGTAGGTTAAACGTGCACCGCATCTTCAATGTATTAGTTGCTGGGTGTAGAGTATATTAAGTGAAAGTCGTGGGTGGTGAAATCGTTTTAGAAAAGGATCAAAATAGATATTTCGAAGATATTAGAGAAGAGATTGAAAAGTTATTAGAATAAACTTGTAGGAACTTTTGTTGTTCAGGATATGAAATACTAGATTTAATATTCAGTGAAACAACTTATCGTATTCAATAATATTGTCATTAATACAGTTATAGTTTTGAGGAATTTATTAATACCGATATTCCAGAACACGATTTCCACTTAAGCAATAATCTAATAGAAGTTATGTAAATTATTTTGTTGTAAATCTATATTCGATCTGATCAATTCTCTAAACACAACATTTTCCAGTTAAATTTCTGTAGATTTAGTGGGTTGTCAAGCAGATAATAGAACATCACCATCAACTCACGATTGCAGTATTTCAACACAGTAAAAACTTGATTGACATTTCTTTGATGGAAATATTATCTCAGTTTCTAGATTTATTATCTTTGAACTGTATTCAGATGTAATTTTAAGAATAACTTTTTATGAGATCAGTTATTAAAAGGATTGTAATAAAATTAATACTGTTCGGCATGACAAAATTAACCTTTTCTTCATAATTTACCAATCAACGTATCGTGATGGTAGATTAAAAATTGTATGAGTCTTTGGAGGTTCAAGGGATAAATAATTATAACCTAATTTATACGTACAAATTTTTATTTGATTTTTTCGGTACGAATATATCGAACGTAATTTACATAAAATAAAATAAATAGTTTATTGGGGGCCTATTATCTTATAACAGTAAAAATATTGACTTAACGTCTTTAATTTCAGCAAAGTATTGTCTTGAATACAGAAAATATCAATATATAAAAAGTAAAAGTTCTCGTCATCAAAATTATAAAAAAAAACTAAAACAGTTCTGAACTTCCAACATCTACTAAACATAACCTCTTGACTTTTCAATCCGCCGCTGACTCCTTACTCATTCCAAATTCACTGAACGTTACCTCTTTCTACACAAAACACTTTCCACGGAGCTTCTGTACAAATAACGTTCTAAAATGGGCAAAATAACATGGAAAAATGAGCGAAGGAAAGCTGCAGTTTGTCACTGTCTCGAGAGATATGACGGTTCAACGAGTGAAAGATTATTCGAGGTACTTAAGAATACGTTCGCGAATTGTAATGTTTAATTTATAAGACAGGCTATAAGGAGTCTTTAAGAAATGAAGGTAACGATCGTAGAAAGTTAGAGAATTGGTAGCTTTCCGGTAGATATTTTTAGAGAGAGAGAGAGAAAAAGAGGTTTTTGTTTACTTTGCAGTACGTTTTACTATTTTTATAGTTGTATTTTTTATGCTAGTCAATTTACTAAGTAATTAAATTTGGCTCCAAACACTTCATTGCAATGATAAAATTATAATAATTATAAAATTGTACACTTCTAACGAGTAAGTGAAATCACAATTCTTTTCCTTGGTTTTCTCTGGTTTGCCTCTCAAGAGTAAATCTCAGCTCAAGAGCAAGAGTAGTTGTGATGTATAAAGCCCATAGAGTAAAAGGAAATGAAAACAACGTCTACCGAATCAAAAATTGCTGAGGAATTTAATTTCAATAAAAACAGTCGTATAACTGACTAATCAAACTATCTCGAATCAAATCACTCAAATTTTCACTACCGTCTTAACATAGATTTCAATTTTTCTTCACTGTATATTTAGCATAAAAGCGTATACTTTTGCTACAGTAGTTTCAATAACTGAACTTTCCTTTTAGATTCATACTTTCGCCCTATTTCTTTTTATAGAAATGTAAGAGTAAAAATTAATGACCGGAAAGGTAATTTGTACTTCGGATTATAAACTCAATAAAGGTGTTTTGGGGGAGAATCCATTATCACCGTTATTGTTCATAATATATTTGCATGACGTGACAGCAATAATAAAAATAATGCGACATCTGGTCTAATACTTTTAGAAATAAAATTATTATTATTATATTATTATTATCTATTTCTTTTTATAAAATTATCACTTTTATGAATGACGTGTTTTTAAAATTCGCAATAATTTTATGTCATCTCTCGTCATATTTTGCGTTTTCAGAAACTTTTGACATATAAACTTCTCAATTTCTCTCTCGCCTTTTAATTTGCTTTTACTATTAAAAGTTTACTTATCACTATATTTTTGATATAGCTGTCAATGACTTGCAGTACTTTGAGTACTTTTACTTTACTTTTTTTTTTTATTTATTTAGTTTTTCTAGTTACGCAAGGAAAATGTTAAGTGTAGCAGGTTTATAAGATGCGACAATGTATTACCGACATAACTACGCCGGGCAAGCGAGACGTGCTCCCTAGCCTCCGACAAAGTATTGATATAAGGGGCCCGAGCCAAGGGAGAAAAAATTATAGAAAATAAATAGAAAAATTAATGTACAAGAAAACAGATGTTCAGACTCCAAAAGTGAACCAAAATCGTAGTTTTATCTCATGAAAAGTTTTAATGTCGGTGCTCGGGCTTACGCCCTTGCTAATAATCAAAATTTAAATATAACTTTTTGCAAATATATTAAGGTATTTTTTAATTGGTCATATCTAAAATTACCAACATTTTAGTGTGCGTGGGTGCCCCATTATAGAATATTGCCCTAGCTAAGCCCCTGCGACGGAAGTTCGGTTTAAAATAAATTCAACATCCGTAATAATTTTACTTTTAAACTGCAAAATAATTCAATTTACAGCAAATTTTGAAAGATAGAGTATTTAATTTCGAATTGTATCGAAAAACGTTTGAAATCTGTTTAATATACCATTTGCTTTGAAGAAAGACTAGGATATCGTATGAATAAGTTGGAGATTGTAAAACTACTAAAACAAAACCTAATATTACAATAAAAGCTTACAGTAGACCTACATATCATTTGAGCAAGATCCAGTCAAATTATACTTATTACAAAACCAAAAATATGTTATATCAGCATATCAGCACTCATAGTTATATCAGCATATCAGCACTCACAGCACTCATAGTTATATCAGCACTCATAAGAAATTCAACTGCAGTTGCATTATAAACGACCTCAACTGCAACACAAAAGTGATAAAACTCAACATTTCAAATTGCATTCTCAGCATTCCATCAAAGGAACAAAAGAAATCAAGAAACTGATGTAAAAAATAAATACAAGTAGTAGGAATCCTATCACATTTGATCCCTTCAAAAAATGATAATCTAAAAATAGCTTTTTGGGGGGTTGTACCTTTGGCGTTGTGCCCATTCTTCGTGGCATCCCTAGGGGGGATGGGGAGGTCGGGGTTGAGAGGGGGGATTAAATTTCATTCAGAAACTGGAAGAGAGGAGATAAAAAAAAGTGCAAGAGATGATCCACACCAAAGGGAAACGAAATTCGAGAATGAAGTTCTTGGGTATTTTTGGATTTCTTCTTCTGTAGTATGTACAATGGATTTTGGGGAAGGAAATCATGTACGTGTGTTGTGGAACATGCAAGTAAGAAAAGTACAGGAGTGTTCTATATTGCACGAGTGAGAAAAATGTAAAGAGAAATTATGTTTTAATAATAATACCAGTACATTACAAACTGATAGAAGGAATTTTTGTTTTGTTTAGAATACATTATAATATTTGAAGTACCTATATGTTTCACTCGATTATGCAAGAACATTTATGATTCAAAATTAGCCATTGCTTGCGACTTAGTCTGAGTAGTTTAAGAGGTTCTCAGATGAAAACTCTGAAAGTTCAATCTCAAGTCATTAATAAAAGTAAATTGACTAAGTAACCACTCCCGGTCTGAATTACGTAAACTGGTAAACAGGCGGGGGATATGATAAGGAAATAAAATTAAATACACAAGGCTACCTCTAATATTTTGACAAAAATTCATTTTAAATTCCATTGTGTGAACTTTTATTGAATTCTTTTGTGTTATTTCAGATATTACCATTGTAATGCATGGTGGCTAATTTGACATCATGAGACATTCCATCTGAAAAAGTAAAAATGAATATTAAAAACTCATTTTCATAAATGAAACATGAGCTCAAAATCTTGATATGAATTTAAATTCTCTTTATCTGAAAATAAATTCTACACAATACAATTAAATGCAATCTCCTACAGAAACATTTTTATATAAAGTTCATCAATTAACCACCAACTCTCTCCATCATTTAACATACAGCTATCACCAACAAACACTTTTGACACATTTGTGGCAAGGGAACACCTCCCTGTGTTCTGGATAGAACTTTCCGGAAGACAGATCTTGTCATCGTGTTCGTTAGGGAGTTCCGGTTAGAAGTCATAATTGTCTCATATCCAAAGTTTGCATGATTATTTGTCACATTGGCCAAAGGATCTATTAATTAAACGCCCACACTACTGCACTTGTGGGAAGGAGTGTATTTCGGGAAACTGAAATAAGGATCTCTGAAGCATTCGTCTGGTAAATTTGAGTTGTAAGATAGATATTACAAAATGCGCAGTGGCAATTAAATATTAATATTTAATAACGCCACAGTGAAATAAGTTTGAAAATTTCAAAAATCTCGATTTCAGTTGGTTATTCTGTTCTTCTATCAGAATTTTAAAAAGTTAAATCATTTTTGGTGGCAATAAATTTAAGTACTGTATAATAATGAGCTATTTTTTCTTTCTTTCTCTACTCAGATTTCTTAACAATCAGCAATAAATCAAGACACGATTACCTAATAATCGGCAATGATTTCAAAACACGATTACATAAAAAAAAAATATATATTTCAAAAACAAAAACAATTTTTTTTACTTTTCTGTGAAATTTCATTTCAAAAGACTTGAAGCAAATCACTTCAGCAAAACAAAACAGTTTAACATATATTTTGCTAACACACAGTGTGCTATAGACGAAAAAAAAATGAAATATAAGCTTTTCATCAATACATTAGCACGAGAAAAAAATCTTTCTCTTCACGGCTTACTGTAGATTCCGAATTCTGGAAATATTTTGATGTTGTTGTTGTACTTTATGACCTTTACTAATGTGACCCTAAACAATATGCAGAATACAATAGCACTCTTCTAAACCCACATATCTTAAATGTAATTTGACAATAGAGAGCTTCGTGAACTTTCGGTAAAAGCATTTCCAAGAACCCGCGAAGAAGATGTGACTTTACAAAGAAAGCTTTAAAAATAAATATTTTCAAAATAATATTGTTTCTGAAACAATGGATATACAATACTTCCGGAGGATCTACAGTAGCGTATATTCGGAAATTCATTAACCCTCTAAAAATGAATAAATTCGAATGTTGAAGCTTTTGAATTTATATTATGCTATTGTTATTTTTTGACAAAAATATTACCAATTAAAAGTTTGTTGAATTTACATAATCTGTCAGATGAAGCTCTTAGCTTCCATAACATATTAAAAAAATCAATAGAAATAGTAGAAATTTTCTTCGTAATCAAGATTTTTGAAATAAATGGAATATTATTTAGAGAGTTTAATATAAAGTTCACGTCTGCAAATTAATATTTTTGCTATTATGACCAAAAAATTAGTTTCGAAATATTACAACCAGTAAAAGATTAATGTGATACAATTTAACCAACAAAAGATGAAAAGAATAAGAATAGTAGTCCAGTTTCGGAATTGCAGACAGAATTTCTATATTTCGTTACTGCTGCATTACGACCACATGATACAACATAATACTGAACGAAACCTACCAAATCAACCGATCTGACATTTGATAAAGTGGGTAAAAACTTGTCATTTTCACCTAACACCATCGATAATACTGACATCAATAATACACGATTCACATTACATCCAGACAGACTAACAACCAGCAGAACAATACTGTATGACATACAGCAATATATCGTACAGAGTGAGAACTAAAAATACAGAAGTTTCCGATGATACACGACGTAACTTTATTCTTCTCCAATTCTTCTCTACCGCATCACTTTCGCATGAAGAATTCGTCTCTAGAGATAAAGTATTTCTTATCTATTTCCCGTGTATAATATTACGGAAATAATATTTCATTGAAGAAGCTGGTAGAGTATTCGGTTCGACTGTAATTGGAAGTTCTATTGTTGCATTGTTAGAAGAAAAATTTTATACCTGGCGGTGAAAATTGAGGAGAATCTATTTATTGGTAAAATAATATTCCCATATTTTTCTTTCCTTTCGTGGTCTGTCAGGAGTGTTAGCTATTGACAGACAAGTTATTTATTTGCAACTGGAACAAAAATTATATATGCCAGTGATCTGAGATCAAAGGAGTTATATCAATTTGACAGGCAAATGGTCCGTCAAGTAAGAAAACTATAATGGTACGTCAAAATGACAATGGTGTACGTATTTTGTTTACTTATATACGCAACTTCAATAGCTTACATTCTAACATGAAGTAAAGTACTATATAAAATTTTGCTCCGCATACCGAATCTATAGAGAGAAAAAAACTATATGATAATAATACAGTAAATTACTAAATCTAACTTGATCTATTATTAACAAACCCAATTATTTTTCTCAAGTTACATATCCCAATGCAATCAAAATACAATACCGAAGATTCTGACAATTGGGTTAGGTTTCATTAAAATTATTTCAACATCCTGAATTATTTTAAATATTATGTCATTCCATTAGTATTATACACTTGCATTCTCTTTCTGAATTTGCTTTTCAAACTGAGCCAATTTGAAAAGACAAAGTTTCTGTGGTGGTTTTTGCAATTCACGGTATCTAGAGTAGCATTATATTACGGTTCTTATATCATTGTAAATTATAATTTAATCATAATTTTAGCATTGTTGTTACTTGTTAGTTTTATTAATTACACCATTTATATTTATTTTAAAAATAGGAGAAACAGCAATTTACAAGATGTTGATTTTGTCAGCATATTTCGAAACATTCAGTTTATTAATATTACTATATAATCACTCAATTAAAACTGTTATCAAATAAATGGGGTTCCCTATGTATAACACCCATACAAAATACACGTTAATATAAATTCATTTTTAGTCTTTCAAATGCGTCAAAAAACTGAAAATAGAATATTCTAAACTTTCGTAATCCCCTCATAATATGCTTCAATGCGAAACGAATACAGCCCAGTATTAAAAGCGTAGGAAGAACTTAAAAAATATGAATATTATACACTCTATCACGAAGAGAAGTAAAACAGTTTCGAAACATCATTTTCAAATAATTATCAGAGTGCTAAACAGAATATCATAATTTCACTTTTAAATTATCTCAAAATGAAAGGTTCTTGATAGTACGTGGAATACTGCAGTAATACCAAGTTACATCAGGTAAAACCTTCTTAAGTATTATTAAATTGAAATTACTCAATCTTTGTAAAATAAGAATATAATTGTTACTGCTATCAAATTGCTAAGAAAGTCAAAGACTGGCAAATCTCACATAATTAATGTAAATATCAAATGAAAATATACTGCACTGAATATTACATGAATTTACGTGCAACAGTCGGTTGGTTTAGACCCATTGATACCCACAAACGGTGAACTTGGTTACTTTAACAAAGTACAATTGTTTTCAAAACATCAAAAGTAGGCTATCCAATGTATTTTACTTGTTAATTTATTCCCAGTATGTCTCTCTTATACTTGTTAATTTCAGTAAATGTTTCACTAATAATGGCTTCCCTCTACAGGAGATTTGATAAATACTATTCCAGAATGTTGTTTTGCTGTACGAATTTCTTCTCTTTGTTACTAAGCGTTTTGTATACGAAAAACAAACGATCAAAACAAACTTTTTTGTATCTGGATATATATTTCCCATACACAAGTCACGTATTTTTAAGTATATTTCTGCAGGAATACTTGTATTAATCTGTTTCTAGTTCCCCGTGTGCCTGAGGAGACTTTGTGATTCGAAATCATGGTAATGGGTTCTACCAATTCTTACCATTTTTTACTGTTTAATACTTATCATTATTATCGTATGTGAGTACTACAGGATCTTAACAACTCGACTGTTAGATCCTGCACTCCTCTGCTTCTAATATCTGATATTTGCCAGTAAAAGTTTATATCTTTAAATTTAATATTCATAATAGACAGAAATTTGTTTCTGAAAACTGAAGATGTTGTTCTCAGATATTTTAGAAAAAACATTAATTGTTGCTATTCATCATTTAAATAAACAATCGTAATGATTAGAAACATCGTTGCCAAAAACATGTTTGCACATTCTTTTTTTGCCTTCCTTCGTACTCAACCACTGAGTAAAAAAGAATCGTTCATTAATGAAATTATTCCAAAAGCACATTTCCCTCCAACATTGTGAAACAGTGAATGGTCACACGTGAGATACTTTTTTGTAGAACGGCTATACTGGTTAGCACAG
>JAQIWE010002112.1:0-13948 GCA_034698565.1 Campodea plusiochaeta | reverse complement strand
TTCTTAGCAGTTTATGTGTGGTAGCAGTTATTTATAGATTTTTAAATTGTTTTGTAATAAAGGTGGACAGCATTGCAGCTGCTGGGGTCTTTACTTAGATTATATTATTGGATTGAATATGGATTGGTTCAGCATTCTCTTACATAATGGATAAGCGAAGTCTCCAGTTTATGTAATAAAAGGAGTGTGTATGTTATTAATTTTTACAAATAATGATGTTATATTGACGGCATTTTAATCTGTAATTGCTGATATCAACATTACATCAGTTGGTGTTTGATATATCGAAATAAATTATACACAAGGATATTTATGTTATGTCATCCAGATTTTGAAGCATTTTTAAGCAATGACAACTATATAAATATTTTATTATTGTCATGATATTATTATTAACGTAACTCCATATTTTCATTGCTAACTATATTCTATATCTTTTATTGTTATACCAGAAGTACTAAATTCAAAGATTTCCTGAGTTCTGTCTCCTATTAATAAAACAGAATAATTTTACCGGAATGAGAACGGTAGGCTATGCCATAAATATTTGTTTACGAACTCAACAATTGTTATTTTGTGAAATAAGAGAAAAAACTGAAATTTTATGTCACACAAAGTATACAAAATTTCAGTAAATGTTGAACAAGTTCCAGCGTTGTTGGGGCTAAATGGAAGTAAAGAAACTGTAGAAAGAGACTATCTTAATCTAACATAATCCATTGGAAATAACATTCACCATTTTATTAGTTCCAAAGTCTTCTTGAAGATTATAGAACAATTGTTATACAATGACAGCGCATCAGCAGGGTCGTTGCTAATTTGAAATGCAAAATTATTTCTGAGTGGGCTGATCACTTCTACTTCTTAATTAAGTAATTGAGTTCAATCTTTGAATACATCTGACAGCTTCTATGTCCCTATACGAATAATTATGAATTAAATTATGTGCAATTTCAGTCAATACACTGAAGATAAAAATTACGGAATACCGGAATTACAAGAATCGAATATCCTTTCTTATCATTTAATCGCTCTTATTTCCAGATTAATATTTTCCTTAAAAAGTCGTAAATTTGTTTCTTAAGGATTGCAGCAACGACCTAGATGCGGAAACCATCGGATATATCCGCTGTCACTTGTCTGGGGTAATTAGCGAATTTATTACTTTTATATCCGTTTTCGCGTATCAGACCTTCTTAAAAACGATACCGCGTGACATTGATCAGAAAAATTAGTTGAAAAATCCTTGTCTATATAATAATATCTAAATAAGGAATTAACCTAAGAGGTACAAGTATAATAATATCACCTATATAATCCCAAAAATTTTGCGTGCTGACAGTTGATATTATAAATCACCTTGCACAAAGGTTAAGAATGTCAACACTGTCAGCTCAACCCACAAAATGCACCCATTGGTCAAATAGAAATACAAGGTTGTCAATTGTCACGAAATTTGTATATTCTCAAATAAGCCGCAAGGTTACGCAGGTTGCTTATAGTACAAGATTGATATAAATCTTGTTATGTGTTCTTCAATAGTTGCGGCTGGTTTTGCCGTTTTTAGACTGACCACTTTTTGTTCACATAAATATGTCGTCAACTAGGACTAAGTAGCCGCTGATGTACAATCACTGATATATTTTATTACTTAATAACCAGATTTGAGTAAATATAATTTGAATAACAGTTAGTTTGGTTATCGTATTTTATATGGATGATCACAATTGACATTTGCCGCGTAAAACTACAATATAGCTGGATTAACGGATTATTTATTAAGTCAGTTCTGCTGATTTGGAGTTGTGGTCAGTAAACAATTCTCTAAGTAAATAACAATAAAAATGTTAAGTCTGTAGAAGCTTAGATGTACCCATATTTGGAGTATATTTATAGCTGATAAAATTTCAAAAACCTGTTGTTTGAGACACACAATTGCGTTTCAGGTTCTACGCAAAAAGATATTTTATGGTGTGTAACAAAGAGACCGATTTTAAGGGATGCTTAGATTACTCATATACCGAACATGAGGTAAATCCTGTACATAATATACCATTTCGTTCTAGTACAACATCAGCAGGAGTTCATGACGTAAATTTTTCGTCATGACTCAAGTTGCTACTATATGCAAAAATATCAAAATTACTCTATCCGAAAAATATTTCTTAGCATCAGTATAATAATAAAAATAATAATAATAATATTTATTGTTCAAACGGAAAATACATCCAATTACATAAACAATTTTACACTGGTTGTTATAACAATAAATTTTACATAATACAATAAAATATACATGGAAAAAGATATTTGTTTAATTTATATAAGACACTATTCATAAATAATATTTTCAAACTGAATTGAGGATAGGAGTTCAAGAAAGTCTTTATTTCTATAATTTACATTTTGGATATCAAAAAAAATTTCGGGTATGTTAGTTGTAACCCCAAAAAAGCATAAGGATCACGCTATATATATATGAAGTGGTAATCGGTGCGGGTGCTGGTCAGCATTAGCACATCATTTAATTTACCTTCCTTCGTTTTCTGTCTACTTTATAGTCTTCAAATCATTTTTTAGTATAAGTATGCTGCGGTTCAGTCGACCAAAATATTATTAGAAGTGGAAAACAATATTTACTTGTTAGTCCGCAATTTTATGTTGGAGCTCTTCTTACATTTCCCATACAGTTACTTCACAATATTTCATGTGTTACTCACAGACAGTATCAATATTGAAATGGTAGATTATGACTTTCCTCTGTTATTGTAAATCAAAAGATGCTGCGTATCATTTCTGATTATTTGTATAATACTGCACATATATACAATAATATATTCAATCCGGGTAATAAAAAATCATAACAAACATTTAAAAAGTTTTCTCAGTAAAGCTGATGTAAAGGTTATATTATATTGAAACTACTTGATTATTTCATTCGATGGTAGAAATTCCACGTAGGAATCTGCTGAACTGTTATTACATTATCCCGTCTTTATATAATAAAGTCTATAAAGCATAGAGCAATAAAACAAGAAATCAAAAGTTACACGTTACAATGAACCTTTGGCACTGAAGATATTTGAATATTCCAAGAATTCCAGTAGTGTTTACTTAATTTGAATGTCAGCGTACCATCAAGTCGAGTGTTTTGATCCAGGTTTAAACGTATTGTATGCAAATAACATTTTGTATCAAGGCAGAGTTGAATGATATTTGATGTTTTAACTTGAAAAATTTATAAATGTGTATCTCGTAAAACAAATCTACAAAATCAAAAATAATAAAGAAAAAAAGTTTAATTTCGAGATTGCAGAAATACAGCTTACAATTCTATTAAAATAACAGTATCAATATGAGAGAAGAAACGCATCAGATTGATAATTTTTTATTTGTCAGCAGCAGGTATTAAGTCAGCCTGTTTACAATAAAAAATAAGTCTGTCAATTTTCTGAATAAAGTAGCACCATTTGTTCTGAAGTATACAGATTAAAAAATCCAGTGTCCAAATTATATTTTCTTAATACATAATCAGAGATGAGAATGACTCACATTTGCTGACATTTTAGTTCCAGCAGTAAAACAACTTAACGTATATGAGGATTAAAAATGAATTATTTATAGAAATGAAATGACTCGAATGGCTAGACTGGTGTTCTCAGTGATCCTATTGCTTCTTCCAACCAAAAACTTATAAATTATAACAGGTTAATCAACAGAAAGCATCAATGACTTTAACATTATACATTGTTATCATAGTACCATTATTGCTTCTCTCTAGTACCCTTTATCAATTCATAGTTAATTAATCCACCAATCAGCAGTCACAACAACAAGGAAGGAAAGAAAACAAAATGGCGGCTGTATATAAATATCGTTGTTATCTACCAAGGCTACAACTCATTTGACTACCTAAATACTCGAATCCGATTTGTTGATATGCAAGATGCTGGTCTATATTCCATTTTCCTCCTGTATCAGTAGGCTAGGTCACATTAACAATGGTAATTATGTGAGAGCAGAAATCGAAAAGAAACTGATGAGAAGAAATTGAAAACTCTATAAGGAAATGTTAACATTTTCTGTGATGAGGCAACTAATGAGCTTCTTCATATGTTTCTTGTAGATCACATGATAGTTCAGTTGCAAAACTTTAATATAATTTGGTCCTTGAATATTACCTGCTTTAATTTGATACTGTTTTAATTTATTTCGCAATTTGAAATGCCAGTTTTAACAATTATTCTAATCCTTCCAGCAATTACAGCTCAAGTAGTTCCCTGTACTTTCGCTTCATCTTCTGTGAAAATTTCTAAGATAGAAAAAAATCTCGGAAATATCTACTGACATCAGAGAAAGTGCTGAACTATTATAGAAGAATCCCATCAGGGAAACCGGGTATATAGTTCGCATTTTCTAATATCATTCATTTTGGATTCCGATCTTCTTGTTTGAAAAAGTCACAGTGACGATTAGTTCTTTTAAAACCTTTAATATTCAACACATAATAAAAATTTAGGATCCTAAAAGGTTAAAAAAACATGAAATTTAGAAGATTTGTTGCTGGTGAGATCTGCTTGAAACTTCCATTTATATTATTGGAATTTTGTCTATACTCTATAACCTATAGGAGGAAAGTTGAAATAAAGCAACAATAAAAACAAATACATGAGCATATGAAAAATCAACTGATAATGTACTGCACACGTTATTTTAATCTGTATATTTTAAAATATGATCTATATAAGATATTTTTGTCAGCACAGAAACTGATCCTGTCTCTGTTATTGCATCATATTTTGAATAAATAATATTCCATAAGTAACAATATAAAGAATGAAACAATTTCTCATCTCATCAATATACCACAATCAAAGTCTTCCTGTACGAGATAAGCTTTATTTACTCACAACAATTATTTATTATACGGTATGCAACAACACTATGCATTTATGTTGTACATATTATTGTTCCACATTAACAAATGAACTGTTTACACAATTAACATGACAAGATTCCGGCATGTTTACTATTACATTGTCGCGTTGAGTGAATATAGTTATTTGTCCTTCAACTGTCGATTAAAGGCACACCGGTAGACATGTTATTCGATTACAATAGGATGATTATTCTTGATGGATGATTCTTATTATTATTAATAGTTTGAAGTTTTTTATGTGTGTTAGAATTGCGTATGCTCGCTGCCAGTAGGACCAAATTAAGAAAGTAAGAAGACAGCAGGTTATTGTTTTATATAAAAGAATTGTTCCTTTCTTTAGTCGTCAAAGATTTGAATGGCTGTTGGTTTTTAATAGATACCGGTATTTTTAACGTACAATGATTTTGAACAGGAATTGTTGTGTCTACCGGAGTAGGCTATATGTTGACGCAATATGAACATCACATTTTAAACTGGTGTTATCTTTTATTCTTATGATAGTTTATTTTTAATGATAATGCAGAAGTTAGAAGTATAGTAGAAATATAAAGGAAATAAAGTCGTCCTAAGTTATTTGGTGTTTTTAATTATTGATCACTGTTTTCATACCGAGCGGATGACGAAAGAAGTTTCATATCAAATTCGGATTACCCAGTCCCTTATTTTGATGAACATTAATTCGAGCACATATCATTTTAATACGTAGAAACTCGTTACTTGATCTTTCTCGACAACGTATTTCGTGAAGTCGAGCCAAGTCGAGAGTTTTTTAAAAGCTCGTTTAGCCGCTCGTTTCACTTGATGAAAGATTCCTGCGATGTCGAGTGATCGAATGGTTCGGAAAGAGCCTGTCTCTATACAAGGGTTGGGTGAGTGGCAGAAACCTTTTACATTATACTTCCATACAATTATTATTAATCCAATGTCGCTAAATAAGAGGTGCCAGTTGAATATTAATAATCAGAGTTTTTTTTTCTCAAGAGATACAAGGGGAAATTATTTTTATATGTGTTATGCAACTTTTAATTAAATATCGTGTGATCAGTGTCGTGAAGTTCGTGAAACATGATTTTACTTTCCATCAATTTGTCAATTTTCTTTTTTATAGTTTTATTTCTTAATTTATTTTCAGTAACTTCGTTACTTAATGCTACTCATCTTACTATCGTTTCTATAATTTGTTTTATTTCTGTGATAGATTTTTTATGAAGTTTTATTTATTGTACTTTTAGTACAAATTTTGATTTTGAAGCTACAACAATGCAAAGGTTATTATAGCTCTCGGGCTCTGCGAAAAACCTTTAAAACTTATTGTTATTTTTAACCAAGTATTTGTAAATTTAAAACTTGTCGAAAAGTTCTGTCAAAATTCCTCAAACTTTTTGCTGCCAAGGTCAATAAATGCAGTATTACCTGCTTATCCAAACCCAACAACTCCAAAGAACGTTTAAGACTGGCTATACCATCCCATTATTATATCTTCTTAAGTTCTTATCTTCTACACCGACATTGTTTCGAAATCTGCAACTTATTATCGAATTCAAGGAATTAATTAATTACCATACGATAGCAGGTAGTGAGAATCCCCGTAGCCTACATAATTCAAGGAAAAGTCAAAAGTTTTATAGGAAATTGTAATTAAGTAATCAATTAAATATTGTAAGTAAAACATTAGGTTAGGAATTATTTTGGGTCACAAGTTTTTGATTTGTATGATCTGAAACTTTTAACCAAAAGAAAGCTGGTATCAGCAGCATTACGAAATTACGGGCATTGCTAGAGAAGTCATTCTTTTGGACGGCACTGACGCTACTGAAATAGATTAATTCAAAGAAAAGGTCCACTATAGAGGTGTCGATCCAAGAAATGACACTCTACAGCTATATATATGAGTTGCTCTACGAATAAAAAGATACAACCATGTTAGAGTGACATTTGTATAAGATTCGATTCGATTATTGGTCAGCATAATTATATAAATACAGTGTACTGTTTTACGTAATTAAAGTAGAATAAAAACTGAAATTTCTGTCCTACATGAAGCACTTTATTTAGGACATGAATGAATCCATATCTCTCGGAAAAAAGAATATTATAAAATTATCTTTAACTTTTAAGAAAATATCGTTCAATATTTTAGAACATTTTTGATTTACACCTCTATCACTATCGTAATACAGCAGGTAAATTAGTTATATTTTACGATGAAGATAGTTTACTTAAAACCAGAAAGCAGAAGTGAGAAAAAATGGGAAAACATGCAATTTCTCCATTTCACAGAGCGTGCAATAAAACTATTTTCTTCTTTGCAATAAATGCAGTTTCTGTATATAATAAATTATCATTCCTGCTTTAGGATACATAAAATCATTTAATTATTATGTAAAAGATCTTCACAGAAGTAATTTTCCAACTTTATAAGTCTAGTTGATGTGACTAAAAATATTATTTCAATGCCATCCACGTCAGTTTTTGTGTGCTAAAAAATACAGTGCTATTTTCTAATAGAAACATGCTTTCAAGATTCGTATAGTCACATGTGAACTGGGCATGGCCAAAAGGTCAATATTATCCCAACAGTAATTATCGATCATTTGGCAACGTTAATGAATGATAAGGTCATGATTCTCGTTGAATATCGTTATTTTCCGTTGTGATTAGAGAGCTCAGATTGGTTAGTTGTAAGTAACATGTGTATAATTTGATGGATTAAATACATGAATTTTACATTCTGAGGTTAAGAGAATGGCAAAAGGTCTTTTGTTGGGACAGCTTCAAAATGTTTGGAAATGATTTTGGAGGATGGTTTTGGATTTTGGAGGAGGATTGCTGTTCTGTATTTAAAATAATAACATATTATTGCATTTATATGTACCCCTGAAGATGAATTGTGCAATTCGAAACATGTTGGGTATTGCCATATAATATACAGAGTAGTGCTTATTACGGAATTCGGCTTTTTATTTCTATGAATATACAATATTCCGTACATTTCTACTATTGAAAGTATACTTAGGTTATATGAACATTATTTTAAATATTGGATCTCGTCACAGTTATAAGCGAAAAAATAGAGGTATTATTGATGACTTTCAATGTACTAAGAACAAACTGAAATAAAAATAAGAAAGGTTTATTTTTATATCTTCAAAATATTATTGTAGCATAAGGAAACTACATTAAATGTTCGGAAATGTTTTTAACGAAAACCTTATCTCGAGAAAACCAAACAAGAATATACCGGTATTCATATTTAGCTTATTCCGCATATTTTCTGTTGAGTTATACGCATTTCCAATATGGAAAGTAAAAGTGTGATGTAACAATGTTATTCCAGAAACCAATAGATCGATATCTCTAAAAGAATACTCATATTATATAATGACAAACCTATAAGAAATCTATTGTTTCGTAATCGTTGTATACCGTTGGTGTATATATCAGCATACGGAATGTTCCAAGATGAAGATTTCAAATTATTGTCATTTTTAATAAAAAAAAAATCGGAAGATCTTATATCGTCAGAGTATACGGAATAACTTGAAATAATTAAAATTAATGTTTCCGTCTCTCCTATTTATAATTATAGTTTATTACACTATATGTGGTATACGATCATGTGTCGATGATTCCGCGAAATCTGTTGGATTCAGTCTGTCACAAAATGGATTAATATTATAATGTAAAAGTTAAAGCAAATCTTTCAATTTCTAAATCAGCAAATTCATTTAATAATATTGTGATCTCTCTATTTTGAAAAACTTTGACTCAAAATAAATTTCTATATATATACTGATACTCCGCTACATTGTATAATTCCTCTGATGACCACAGAATTAAGCAAACATTTGTGTTAGCATAAAACTATATCTGTCTACCCCTGGGAGAGAGCAACCCCGCACTACAATCACGTAGTTATTCCCAGAACAGAAATATTATTTTTGTTCATCAGCAGTAAGTTGAAATAATATTTATAGAGAGAATACTCCGGAGAATTGATATACAAATCGATCGACTATAATGTCGCAACTCTTTGTGAAAATTAGAATGCATCCTATAACTGTTATCGTCGTAACATCAGTTATTTTTGTCTGTGGACTTCACGTGATATATCAGTTACATAAGTTGAGTTTTCTACATATATTTCGGTTAGAACGCAGAGAAATACGCGACATTTGATATCTCACATCTACATAGTTGTTTACTGTTCCTTAGTTTATTTTAGAAATCTTTGGAGAGAAGGAAGAAACGTAATATGGCGAGACTGTTCTAAAATTATCATTAGATTAATTTGAATTTATAACAAGAATAATATTATAATATTATGTAATGGTATTGAGTTAACTATATTCTTCTGGGGTAGTAACGTATAATTCTGCGTCATTTCTACTTTAGCCAAGGGAAGGAGCTAACAGATATTTGTTTTCAAACTACTTTTTATTGAATCAATTTTGAAGGGTTCTGCTATATGATATTTTGTTGTAAGAATTAGATGCAGGGTACAGTATAATGGATCGAAACAATACTGATGATATATTTTAATAATTTTATTTTACATATATTATTTTTTGCCTAAAAATTTTCATTCTCAAATTTCTTAATATTATTTTGACTTCTAGATTTAAAAACAATCAAAACCCAGAGATGACTTAGTTGATTTGGTCCTCCATAACAGTGTTAATTCTTCATATAACAAATTATTTCCATTGAACACAACCTACTGAATCTTATTCGAATGCCTGGACTTTTGATATAATTTTGATAAAATATAAACCTCTAGGAACATTTGTAGATCAAATATTTATTTTACCAATACTAATAATAACAATGCCCTATATGCAAAAAATACTGAAATGGAAAAAAAAAAATGACAGAAAACAAAAGACACAAAGGAATCACACTAAATAATAAAGACAAATTCAAATGGGAAAACAGGAATTTTATAATTTTCACTTACTATTAAAAATGCATTTTTGTAATTTTACGGGTGCGTTATGAAGATTTGGACTTTACAGCACTATAAAAACCAAGCGTGCCGGACAATATTGTAGAGTAGAGTTGCTGTTTACCTCAATGACGAGAGAATGTCAAAATTCAATTGTTATGTTGAACTATCTATCTCCGTGCAATTATCACAATACACCACATAATTTATCACGGCTATTATTACAATTATGTTTCTGAGAAATAACGAATATTTTTCTTTAACAGAATTAACATTATATTCTTAGATAATAACACCCAAAGATGTTTTACTTGACACTTTAAAAGAAATTTTATGTGATCGGGTTCTTCAAATGTCAATAATAATGAAATTTCAAGAAAAGGTTTATGTTTAAAAATAAAATTATCCCACTGAGCGATTCCATTTCAAAATTTTCCTTAATTAAATTAATGTAGTATTTAATTTAAAAAAATGGTAAATTCTCACCAAAGAAGTGAAATAAATGAGTAATCAGTAATAAAAGAGACATTGTGTCATATCTACACGATAACATAAAAATCGTTTTGAAATTTTCTTAGTCGATTGCACATGCACCGTTGCGTTTATAACACATTAACACTAATAATTAACACGCTATGCTGAATTTATGATAACATATTACAATTTAGATATTTATGTTCGGCTACATGTTTAAACACATTGACAATAAATTTAAAGTTTGTAATAGAACAGACTATAATAGAAGAATAAATTAGCAACCTGAGAATTTTAAGAGAAGAATACGAAATATAACAAAACAGCAAGAGGAAATAATTTATCTGCCATATTATTATACCAATATAAAATAAGTATATTTGTAAATATGTTTGTCTTTATTGATGTTATTATACAAAGTCTAAAACACATCAATAACAAATTTAAACTCAGCCACATCACCAAAATTAAAATTAACACCATCATTCATCCAGAAGCCATTCACATTAGATATAAAAAAAAACTCTTCAAAATAAACAAAAGATAAAATGTATCTTACCTAGTATCGTAAACAGCACCATTAACACTTCAAAAATAATAATCACCACCAACAAACAAAATCCAAAAACAACAACAATCGAATATTCACAATAATAAGATGTATCCATTAACAGATGATGAGACTATAGCAAGCAGTCGTAGTGAAGTGGTATAAGATACTGCATGTGATGTTGTGTAGGTATCTCTTCATATAATCCGTGGGAGCGAATTGTTGGAGAAGTCTGAGAGGTGGAGGGAGGGGGGGAGAGGGGAGGGGGATGTTGAGGACCACTCAGGTTGATTATGGTGGATGGTGGGAAATTTTGAGATTTGAGGTGTGTGGTTGTTTTGGGATTTTTGGATGTTTTTGTTGATTTAGGGGATTTTTATTTTGGGAATGATTAGTTGGTATTTTTGATTTATCAGGAAGTCTTAATACGACTTAATGATTATTTGATATTTCTTTATTTTATTCAAATGAATTAAGAACAAGGCATTTTTAAACTCATTGTTATTTTTAACCATGGCAATATAAAGAAAACTAACTTAAAATTCAGCAGGAATCTCCTTCACTGCAGTGCAGTAGCTACTTTAAACTAAAATTTACTTAGAAGATTAATTGCAATATTATATTTTCGCCTCAATTTATAATATTTTATTATAATTATTAACCAAATCCCTAGAAAAAAACATTATAATGACTTGAGACGAAGCTATATTAAGAGTTTAATATTGAGAATATCAATGGTTCTTTCAGGTTTCAGCATGTAAATAAAGCAACAAATTCCCTGAATGTTCTGAAACCATAGTTCTGCCTTTAACTTTTTGAATGTTGGGGAACTGATTCTTCTGGTCTCTTTCCTGGTGTGACAATATTTTTCATTAACAAGTTATAAATGAGGAATAACACAACGTTTATAAGTAGTTATATGAAATAAAATAAGAAATTACAAGACAATGATAAAATGAAGCGATATAGATGGTTAATTGATCATCCATTTTCTGCTGTATATTTAGAAGGATTCAGTTGATCTACAGGATTCTCAAGTAGATTAAAAAACTTGAAGTACATATGTTGATCAGTTCATGTTAAAAAAGTGCTTCATTATGATAGCTGATGTAATGAACCAAAACATATTTTTAAATCCGAAAGTACATGCAATATATATACCCAAAGTGATTGCTATTCAGGTATCTAAGGTCATCCAACAAAAGTTTAAAAACGAACAGAGAACTATTACGTGAAAAACCTTTGTAGAAACAGGCAGCAAAAAAGAAGAAATAGTACTTTAAAAACCCACATAGTACAAGTTCATAAACTACTAGAGAATGAGTCACGAGCTCCTTCAGAATAACTGGTTTATTATATTCATTATTCCATGTACATTGCCCATCACTTGGAGATTGGTCAGCAGGTAGTTGGTAGACACTCTGGCTTCACTTGTTTGATTTGCAGCCAAGATAAAAAAATAAAAGTAACGGGTAATAAATGATCGGAAGGATGAAAAGATGCAGCATCAGACATTGAGAGTTTTAAAAGTCCTGTTGTCTCCCGTTCGAGTTTAATACGGTTCTCATGCCCTGTACATGGGACAGGAGTTATCTTTTTACTAAGAGATTATTGCTTAATTTGCTATTTCGTTAATCTGACTTAATTAGTTCTTATACTATGGACTTTCACAACAATTAACTTATGTATATTTTATTGAATACTTAACATCATCAAAAATAGAAAGTACAAACTGAATGATACTTATTCAATGACACAATATTTCTTTAGTCATCATAACAATACAGAAATCTGACTTATCGGTGCAAAGATAAAGGGGGAAGAAAGAAAATAATAATAAGATTTATTCCATGTACAGTATTTATATACGCGTATATTTTTAGTTTTAATTAAATCAGATTAAAGTATTTACAATTAGTATTCAGAAACAAATAACTCCAGCTAAATGTAATTGTAGTATTTCAACTATGATGCTACCAAAGTAATTATTTTTCTTGTAGTAGAGAAACAGTATTTCATTATTGCATAAAATGGAACTGTGTCATAAGTTGCAGTTAACAAACCAATAAGAAAATCCCATTAATGAATTTTCTGATATCTCATTTTTAATTAACATTATTGGTATCATTTTGTTTTTCTGTACGGTACTATAAGCACTTATCGCACTTGAATGAAATGATGAAAAACTGTGACACTCTGTATTGAAAATCTGAGTTCAAAATATTTTAAAGATAATAATTATAGAAATTTACACTAAAAAGAATAGTACTGTTAAACAAATAGCTTCTCAGCATTTTGACACATCATCCTTACATGTGAATTACAAGTGTTCGAAATGCAAAAGACAAAAAAACTTGTTAAAATACCAAACAAATTTACCATTATTATTAAGAAGTCTACAGCTGTAATACATTCTCTGAGGCAAAATGTTTGAACTGCTTGACAACACCTTCTAGTAATTCTGGTTTCCACAAACACTTGTGTTTATAACCCTCTGGTCAAATGGCAAAACAGGAATTTAGCAGCTACTAAAATTCCTTTGGCAGTAAAAAATAAATCAAAGAATTCCAGTAGTTAAATTTATAATTCACTAACCTATATTCTGGAAGAGGTATTTATTGTTATAGTTACGTAAAGGGGGAAAGTAAAGGTTGAAAGTTGATCCTTATTTTTATTGTTATATGGTTAACTTAACTAAAAAACTAACTTAACTAAACTTTAACTCAATATCATTATTAATGATATTAATATGCTCGTCAGGAGATTAAGTGAGGGGTCTGGCCTCTTATAGGAAGCAAACTAATTACTTCAGGACGTTTCACCTTTATTAATAAAAAGGCTTTATCAACAGTATAATAAAAGTTTGAAAAGATTCACAAAATACAAGATGTTTACAAAGAATGAGGCTCAATTTTTAAAAGTAACTGTGTAAATATTTCCCTTTGTAAATATCTTGTATTTTGTGAATCTTTTCAAACTTTTATTGTACAGTTGATAAAGCCTTTTTATTTATAAAGGTGAAACGTCCTGAAGCTAATTA
>JAQIWE010002111.1:0-13948 GCA_034698565.1 Campodea plusiochaeta | reverse complement strand
CTTGAAAACAGCTGTCATTTGGTGTATAATACTTAAAAATGCAATAATTATAACCTTTTCGAAACTGAATTTTTCAAAACACTTAAAGATGGTATTAATCACAGTGTACCTCTTGCATAGATTGCATACACTGTGAGTAAAAATATTTAAAAAGGTAAAAATATATATTTTTAATTACATTTGATAACTTTAAATATAAATTACTGTAACCACACACCCTCATTATAATGTTTATAATTTCCAAATTTAATAAAAAAAAATCATTGGTATATTCTACAGATATATATTGATAATGTGATACATGGTTATAGAACATTACTCCTGATTTTTTTTTTTTTTTTTTTTGAAAAATTCATTGTTGAAAGTGTTGTTGTTATTCGATTTAAATTTTTTATATACCAAATCAAAGACAATTTGAAAGGCTTTAAAATAATGTATTGCCTATTTGAATATCTTATCCGGTAGCAGGATAACAGTGTCCGGGAATCGGTCTGGTTTTTTAACTCATTGTTATTATTTATAGACACACTCTCAAATAACAACATCATCAGTGCATAATAAATAATGCAGTAAAACGACTGCAGGGTAATTAATGATACTAATTAAGTTCAATTTAAAATGTTCAAAAAATTAACCCACGGATATTAAAATAATACTCATTTGATTTTAATATATTTATTCATTGTATAAAGAATAAATTATATATCCCATACAGAAATCGCTTTAGATATAAACATTTCAGGGCAACATTTATTATGAATGCTATTTATAACAATTCTAGATAAATTTAAATTGATTGCATGATTATTTGTAATTGCAAGGAGAAATGTATATCGTAATATTTATTATTCATTGATACTTGTAAAAATAATTATTATGAAAGAGTACAAAATTCCATGCACAAAAAATTAAAACTGTTCGTGATATTTCTATACAATGTATAGAACCTTTCTAACAGAACCATTATTTCTTATTGTTATATTCTTCTTGGTTGAGTAACATGGAAATCATTAACGAGATCAAATCTGAATGAAGAGCAATTACGAAACAGATACACATAAAATGCATCAACGAAATAAAAAAAAACACTTTAAATGGCTCCTAATTATAGCTTGTCTTCTTAAAGGACAAAACGATTATTACCCCTTTCTCCCTGCCGTAAACCCTTACTACTTCAAGACCTAAAGGTACAACATTATTATGAGGAATATTTTCTTGCCTGATTAAGCACAAGCAATGTTAGCTGCAATTACAATTATCATTGTAGGATCTAACGAGAATGGGAGAGAGAGCCCTGCAACTGGGATAGAATTGCAATTACCACTCTAGTAAATTTAACGTCTCACCCAGTAATTGTAACTTGTGTTACCGTCTCTTTAAGACGTACAAGAATTTCTTAGTGAAGCGGAAGCTGCTTTAGTTAGTTTAATGGTGATGATTCTCTAGCTATGTGGCAATTTTCATTCCTATCGTATAGCTACACAAAAAAGAGAGAGAAAAAGAAAAAGAATGCACACTTTTTTTTAACTTATTGCTAAGAAATTTTGCCGAAGCAACTGTAAAAAAAAGAAAGATGAAGAAAAAATGTGCTCGTTGGGATGAAGACTACAGAAAAGAACCCTTTGACAGGCATTGTAGCGGAAGCTTAACAAATGCCATGTCTTTTCTTCACAGAGATCCAGAATTACTTAAGAAACATATTTGGAGTACATGGAGATTCCTATAGAGAGCTCAGCAGAAGAAGGAAAGATGAAACCATATTCGGTTTATACTGTGGAATAATAATACTGACACTCTTTCGGAGAAACTGTGTATTGGCAGCTAGTAATAATATTTTATATTTGCTACTATTATATTCACTATATAATACTTGTATATTAATCAAGTGTTTACGCGCAATGAACATAACTACAACATTTTGGTTTAATATTTTTTCTATGTTGGGTATAACGTCATGATAGGCTAAGAGAAAAAAAATTCACAGGAAATTCTATTAGTATTGGTACCGAAGCATGTATTCGAATACTATGATAGTAATGGAACCATACACTAAATATTTTAATTGGATTACCAGTACTTTATGAAAACAGAGCACAATATTTAGAATAATTACAAAGGATTGCTGGTGTTGCTTTTCTAGAACACAAGTATATTGTAAGAGAGAAAAACACATTGAGAATAAATCTAAAATGTATTTTTATATTTCAATTTCAATTTCCTTTATTGAGCCAACAAACGGGGGTTGCCCTCCCACTTACATGTTCCGCTGGGTTAAAATTATGAGAATAATATAAATAAAAACAAACAATAAATTGCTAATTACATTAGTTAAAAGAATAAAAGAAACAAGACATATTATTAATTATTGAGAAATACTAAGACAGTAAATACAAAAAGTTGCTAGTTCAATACAGCACATAGGCCTATAGTAAAATTTACATTACTGAAAATTCAAATGTTGATTCCTACTTATTACTCCTCAGTTATTTTTTTTTACCCCAAGATTAGTATATGATAAAACACCATAGATTATTGCAAACATGGCAAAACCAATTTAGGATTTATGACTATTATGATATCACTATAAATTACAGAATGTATTATGGTATTAAATCGTCACTCTTTTCTTTTAAAGTCTCTATTTAGGTCTTATTTAGGTTATTCACCTACAATTGCTTTTGCATTCAATGATGTATACTGTATAATACAATGAATAATTAATTTGAATATATTGATCTTCGTTTTTGGACGGAAAACTGTTTATGGTGGAGGTTACAATGGATCAACGAACAGTGATGATAGAAATTTATCGGTATATAATATATTCTCCTAAAATTACTTCAATAGCAGCTTTTACAAATATTAAATAAATATTTTATCGTTTATCAAGAAACATTAAACCCGGCGGTATTAAAGTTACCTCAATGCACTTTTCCCTTTTGATGTATTTTTTTTATCTTCATGGAAAGTAAATTAGTTTGCATTTTATTGTTGAGGTAAACGCTATGGTATTCCCTGTGCGGGCATCCTGTTCGTTTATCTGATATTGTAGAAGAAAACTCGCCTGTAATTAAAGTGTCATCTCGACGAGATTAAAAACCGGCAAAACAAAAATAGTTTGTCTCATCCGTTTGTGTATATTCCATTTCCAGTAATGGTTGTGACACTTTTTAATTGCATTATACTAACTCTCCAGAAAAAAATCAGTTATTTCCTTTGTAAATTATTCAACTTCTAACAACTGCGGTGTCAGTAGCACTTCTACCGGTGCATTTTTTCCCCTCTGCCGTGAGAAGAGCATTCATTTTCTACCTCAAATTAATAATCAATGTTAAACATGCGATCCCACGTGTTTTTTTTCTTTTTGTAACACTACACTGCTATCAATAACGAGTACATGTGGTTACAATGTATCGACCAACGGAAGCAATTTTGAACGACGCGACGTAAATCTTTGCAATTTTTTCTACTTTATTTTTGTGGTAAAGTTAAGAAAAATGAGAATTCCATTTAACACTTACCCACTTCTATCTTGGTCACACTTGAGAATCCCAAAGTCGTCTATCATTCTCGCTTCATATATCCGACAATTTTTCTCTTCTACAAATTATATCAAACTCGCGAAAAAAACACTCATTCAATGAAAAAAAAATCACAGGAAACCGAAAAACCGATTGTCACTTATCCAATCAATCATCTTCTGACACAATATCGTGCACATTTTCACTCATCAAAAAAATAATAAAAATCTAGATAATAATAATGATATAAATAAAATGGATCACCAAGAAAACGCTTTAAAAATCATTCATGTAACCCGTAAAAACCACATAACTACGAAAAATCGTTAAATATGAGTTAAAGGTAGAGAAGAAATGTATTTATTGCAGTATCGTATGAGTATGCTGTAACAGCGTGAACGTAATTCCGTCCATCCTCAACGGTGCTTCGAAAGCCACTGTGACCATACTAACTCTCAGTACGAGAGTTTGGAAACTGAGGCTACTACGAAAGCGAAGGAAATCCGAAGCAAGATTCTGCGCATTCAACCCACAATGGAAAATACGAAATGAGGAGCAACAATCGAGGAAAATATCATTTCCCCAAAATAGTGAAATGGGACCATGTTTTTAATATATTCAAGTAGAATTTAAATGAGGTCAATTCTTTCGTCAATTTTACACAGAGGTTAAATTGGACGGAAAATGTGTATTTCCATTCATATTTGATTGATTTTTTTTATTTATTTATTTGGAAGCTTTGTTGGTAAGATATAGTAACTATAAAATTATGCTATAACTGGTGACTTTTGAAATAACAGTTACTTACAATTAAGACATCACTATATGTTTGAGACTTTAATACTTGTATTGTTAATTGTTGATTTTAGTAAGTTATGGAGCTACTGATGCAACCTTCGGAAATGTAACTTACAATAATTACAATAGAGTTGAAGGAATAGAAAAAAAAATGAAAAAGAATACATAATAATTGATTATAAATTTGACTAAACCAAAAAGAAATGTTTTAGCATTATCTTTAGAATTCGCTTTTTATCTTATTGTTTGAGGAATTAATGCAACCAACTTAAATAAACTCTATTATTTGCAGAGTCTGATAGTCTCGAACAAGTGAGTAAACAAACGTACGCTAATGAGAAGAGCATGAACTATCGTAATAAACACAATTTTACAATGATCATGTTTGAAAGAAGAAAGCAAGAAAATAACTTTTTATAGATGAATTTATAGAAATGTAAAATAAATTAATATTGGTAACATTATGAATGTTTATCAAATAATTTACGACAAACAACAGTTTGGATTAAGTACGTATAAGAAATGTAACGATATAACCAGATAATGCAGAATGGTAATTTTGAAGATCTAATTTTGCTGCATTTGTTTATTATTTTAGGATCTTACAAATATAATAAATCGTGAATGAGTGCTGCTACAGTGGAAATCGAAACAATTATATCTTATGGAAAAAAAGAAAGAAAAATGTTTTAATAATAATTACAGTATGTAAAAGTTGCTGCAGTTTATTAATAATTATTAAAAAAAATATTATTTTGCTTTAGAGAAAAATACCAATTTTTAATTAAGTATCTCTATAGAAACTTCCATTTTAAAGGCAATTTTTTATGAAAGGCCGTAGCGGTCGTGATATTTCTTGGATTGCCATAAAACTACACATTTTCGGAAGGAGAAAAAGATGCTGTTTCAGATGGTTTTAAATTCGACTCGCTTCATTATTTCAGAAAATATGGCGTTCCATTTCTTTGGACCACAAGTATACAGTATATACGGCAAAGTAAATAAGTTAACCTTACAGATAGATATGACCAGAAATAAATTTAATTATATGATGCAATCAACAATCCTTTTGTTGCTCGGTTAGGTTTGTTTTCTCTCTCAGTACACCAGGAGACAAAAAATGCATTGATGCTATCTTCTTCAATCTTTCACTAAGTATGTAGCATCTCGGTTCATCTAAAAATGTCTTCCATTTGGTTTGTTACGACTTTCCTTTACCTTTCTTTGAAGTATTTAATTGTACTATATGTACATACATTCGGTAGGATTTATTACTTGTGTGGAACTCTTAAGAGAATATATTTTATGCACTTAAGTGTGCAGAGCAGACGTGCTACTCTTTCTCTAATTTCATTTCAGCTTTATTTCTTATAGATACGAATTTTTCATTTTCTATTTAAAAAGTAGGTATGTCTACAAAACTATGATGCATGTTTCATCACGTTTTGTGGGTTTATTTAAATATATTTTAAATACAGAACGTATTTTTATATACAGTAGTTCATACAAAAGAAATATTTTGATATATAGCACCTACATTATCATTTATTTAAAGAATGATAGTGAAACAAATAGTATAGGCATAACGCAGTTTATAATTTGAAAACTAAACTTATCACGAAATAGTGTAATTATTTTTTTTAAATGTATAGCAGTACAGGATAGAAACTGGTACATAACCGATATAAATTAAAGTAAGCAATCTTCTATTCTTAGATAACATTTTTCAAGGATAAATGGCGAAGAAACCGAATTTAGGGAACTTTAAGTTAACCGCCGAGAGAAGAACTACATATTTTGATTTATATAAATAATATGGCGTAAGCAAGATTGAGGTACGATAAATATCGATTAAATATATTGTGTTCAATTAATACATTATATTGAAGTATTGAAAGCCATATACTATTTAATTCAAATGAAATTTAATATTATGTGGGGAATCTTAACCACGATTCTAACGTACCTGATGAGACTGTGTGGGTCGAAAACGTAGTCGTTCAGCCTCACTCTTCTTATCCTTACCATTGAAGGCAGTTCCCTGTTTGTGGGATAATGAGTACTAAACCACCTGACTGTTGAATTCTGTACTCCTGTAATATTCACTTATATTTAAAATTGATATTGTGAGATTTTACTAAATTTCCTTTGAAATAAATATCTTTCCTTCCTTCCTCACATTAAAAAGATGAATTAAAAGAAGAAGAAAAATCTAGATGAGAATCGGATGATAATGACCTTTTGAGGATACTAACACAGATTTACCCAACCAACTAGTTTACCAATACTCACATTTTTCCACTTAATACGATAACTAATAGTCAGTAATAAATAGTGAATCCTGAGTAATCTTAACAGGAAATTGCTTAATATTACAGGAGTATACGTATATATAAACAGTATTGTCCTGTGGGAAACATCGTTAACATCCTGTCATTATTCTAAAAAGGAATCCTGATTGTTTCCACTATCTTCCTATATAAAAGGAACATAATTCAATCATTGGCAAATTTTTGTAAGATCAGCAGATTCAAATTTCTTGGTGAATTACAAACTTAAATCAACTATTTCGACAAACCGCTTTGATCAGCCAGCAGAGGTGCGTTGCAGCAGCTCACAAATATTTCAGGAGTAATGTAAGCAAACTATCGTAAATTTACTTGTTAAACACGCCTTACCAACTATTCTATATCTCAACGAAATGGAAATTCTTCGTTATTTTGCGACTTATAACCAAGATATTGTCATTGGAATATTAATTTTATGACAAAATTACCTTAGACTATATTTTGTATGTTTCTACAAACATTTGCATACAAATGAAATAATATCTTAAATAAAAACACGATATTATTTTCGCAATGTTATTATAGCATCAACACCAGAGTAATCTATTGGCAAAATAAGTAATATAGGCTACACTACCAAATGAACTAATGCAGACTGTTACTGCTAAGATTTTATCAACTTGTGATAATACATTTTAAATGATATATTACTTACATTTACAAAAGTTGTAGTACGGTTGAAACTGAAAATATTTTAGACGTTTTTTATTTATCTGCAAAATAAACTCCTATAAATTATATTTTAACTGACACATGATTTTTACAGAAAAATCTGTTTAACTACAGAAACAGTTGTACGGTGTAGAAATGTTTATATTATGTACTCGTTAATACTGCTGGTATAAACTATCTTAATATAATTTTATCAATTTCATGTTTTGCTTATAAACTTTATACCATTCTGTCCATTCAGCAGGAAAATAGTGCATATGAAATATTGAAAA
This sequence comes from Campodea plusiochaeta, assembly GCA_034698565.1. Lineage (NCBI taxonomy): Eukaryota > Metazoa > Arthropoda > Diplura > Rhabdura > Campodeidae > Campodea > Campodea plusiochaeta. Next base: position 6,337 of record JAQIWE010002111.1, on the reverse strand, counting down.
TGTTATTTAAATAATAAATTTAGCATAAAACGAAAATTGTGTTTCTGACATCATCATAAATAATAATACACTAAGTACGTACTTCATATACTACGTTTACAGGTAAGAAAATACAGCAACATTTCAATTAACCTTTCATGGAACACAATACTGCAACTGTATTAAGTGTAAAAGTAAGCGTGAGTCTTAATGTACAAATATGCTGAAATCCTGCTAATACCGCCCCTTATCTCTCAAACTGATACGCATTAGCAAATGCAATTAATACTCCTACTACATGCTTTGCTACATTCTACAACTCTACTGGAAAAGATATTACCTTTGTTTCTAATCCCTCGTTTAGATTTTACACAGAATTAATCTTCCATTCCTCTTCTATTCTACACAGTTTCATTATGAATATACTACTGTACACGATACATTCAAAAGAAAAGAAGCTCTTACCACATTCGAATAAAATATTTTCAGTCAGACTTTTTCTGCATTTACATAATGGTCCATAGTATACAGTACTCAATTGCACATAATAAACAGTCATGAAAAGAATCTTCTTTAACGGATAAGAGTAGAATTCTTGGGCTTCAATGTCTCTTTTTTGTTTTACAAGCTCATTTACACTATAATTAGAATATTATTATTTACAGTGATATACTCGTATTTAATTATTTTCCAGTATAAATGATTTATTAAATAATTATAAAATTCTTCATAATGAAAAACAACTGATTTCGAAGGGTTTTTTTCATGTAGAATCATAGAGAGAGAATAATTATCCTTAATTATATACTGTATGTACCAAAGTAGACGACAAATGACATAGAATGACAATAATTTATCAGATTACTCATAATATTTTCCCCCTTTTTTTAAAAAATTTTGTCTTCCAGAAGATATGGTCTTGCAGAATGCGAAAGGAGTACTTCAGCACCAATTTCATGAACTATTTTTTTTTTCATGACAAATCTTATTATAAAATTCTTCATGAAGAACAACTTGCTGATTGTGACTCGAGCTCCTATGTAAAGTCCGATACGCTCTGCACTTTTTAAAATGTATATATATCAGAGAAAAATGAAACTGTGAGATTGTAATGCATTTGTTTCTCTTCTTGAACTCTATTAGCTTGTTCGTGATAGCATTTAAATTTGATTGTAGGTATCAGTAAGTTATGAAGTTCTTTATACTACGAGACAAAATTTTCACCAACGAAATTCCGTACTACACTGTCTAATACAGTATAGCCAGCGCAACACAGGTTATACTAAATTATGTCTAAATTTCTTATCCTTTCTATATTATTATTAAGTTTAACCAGGAAGTGATCAATTTCTGGTTTAACAGATATATAAATAACATCACATTGCACAGGCCAACAAGGATGAAAGAATACCAATTTATTATGTATATCATTTCGAAGTGCATCTGTGATAAGTATGTGATGGTCTGAACTTTTGCGGAATACGAGGTCTGGTGGAAAAGAAATGCGACTGACTCTATAAAACACTTCATCATCAATTTTATTGTAAATGGACCTTACCACCCTCAAGGCTGATCCTTTGAGACCCTACACACCAATTTTAGTGTTGTCACTTCTGCAGAAAATAATACTGCAGCTCTTTAACTGACACTACCTTCAGAATCTACTTCACAAAATTTGTTATTCAGCCGACAGTTTTAAGGAAACCTAATTTACTTTTTCCATTTTGGGAACAAAAAATAGTTATACGGATTCACACCATACGGTAAAAATGTCCCGGTACCACTGAATTGCCTTTTTAGACCTAAAACTCAACGCAACCGAGATTATTGTATTACTAGATTTGTTGTTGTCGTGGATCATCCTGTGATAATCACTAATTTCAGCCTGAAAACAATTATCCCTTTCACTTAAGAACCTCATGGCAATAAATATGATTGATGGTCCATAACAACACATCAATATGTTGATTATTGAATAAACTCATGAATATCAATTCCATTTTGAATTTGCCATTTTTACTTTTCATTCATATTTGATTTTTTTTGTGTGTGTGTTTGATGGTCCTCAGTTTGACTTGCAACACCAAAATATTTTTTTATTATGGTAATACGAGGGTATCCTTATCCCCAAACAGAAATCATGTGAATTTATTTTTCGTTCCCAAAAATAAAATTAAAACTAAGGTTCTTGAAATTGAAACTGTTGTCAGAATAACAAATTCTTTTACGCAGGTTCTAAAGGTAGTGTTAGTTAAAGAGTTGTAGCATTATTTCCAGGAGTGATAACAACACCAAAATTGGTGTGTAGCTTCCCAAAGGATCAGCCTTGAAGGTGGTAATAAGAGCTATGTCCAACAAAATTGACAATGAACAGTTTTATAGAATCAGTCTCATTACTTTTCCACCAGACCTCGTACAAGGGAATAATCAAATACGCTGTAAAGTCGATCCAATTCTGAGTTTGGGATATTTTGCATTATTGCAGTAGAAAATTGTAATAAGAATTTGTGAACAATTAATATGTTATTATTATTGCTATATTTTCATCGTGAATATCGATAATGATGTATTTTATTCGTTTTACGTTAAGATATAGCAAATCTTCGAACATTCTGCTGGTAATAATGCAGATATACCGAGTTTTCAAACATTTAAAAAATATGTTTATAACATTATATAATTATAACCACAAGGGGAATGAATAGTTTAAGATAACTTTTAATATCAAATACTTCTAGTATATACTCTCTCTATTACTTTCAAACTTTCGCGGTTAATTTTCAAAGTTGAAAATATCTTCTTTGGTAATGAATTACTTTCATAAAGATTCATAAATGCAAATAATCTGTAAAAAGATTGGGTAAAACTTCAATGAAAACATTTATTACAGAAAAGTATTTCCATGGATTGCCATGCCAATTGCTTTATACTTTACATCTAGAATAAGATATAGTTCTAGGATACATTGTGTATAATGTAACTAAAAATTACATTCGAACTTTCTCAATCACCATGCTACGAGACCCCTAAGTTAAGTGATATCATCTTCGTCCTTAAGAAAAAAGATTTTTAACTTTATTTGGTTTCACATAACAATCGTAATAGAAAAATGTACCAGCATGCTTCATAAATATTTCTGTCTCGGACATAACTATTTTGTCTATCTCCCAGATTACCTGAATGCATAATGATATAGGAACCAACGGTAGTCTGTAACTATGCTGCTGATATGTATCTGAAAAAATTACATATTCGTCCAAATGAAATCCCAGTAGCCTACTCTCTAAGGATCAGGAACACGGCTTCCTCTATGCAATTTCCATTAATCTCATTATTTCACGTTCATGAAACACAATGAATGAAATATACTTCCCCTAAGGAAGAGAAAATTACTAACTGGAAATGAACGAATGAGGTTACAGTACTATCCGTCGTTACCTGTATATTTTCATAAAGGCCTAGACTTACTAAAAATAATAATTGTGCATAAAATTTGAATTTCTTAATGTGATTATTTGGTTGTTATGAATTTTACAGATGTGGACTTGGAAACTCTGTACAGAAGGTAAAGCTGGATACTGGGAGTTTTATTCACTTTCCATATTTCCATATCGTAAAAAACTATTCTTATAGATTTTCATTATTATTTAATGATCAATGTTTTGGCCTTTGGGAATATAGAAAAAATTATACTAAATCTAACATAACATAAAATACTGTTGAAAATTCTGTGTCGGGTTCTTTTCATCATTTTAATATACTCTATACATTTTCTCCAGCGTTAAAGACAGTATAGAACTTCTACAATCTCTCTCCTATGTTCAATAAGAGAAATATTGTGTCTCTTCAGAGTAGGAAAATATCAAGTTTAAAGCAAAAAAAACAGTAAAATAATGCTCTTTGATATAATACTACAACATTATTTGCATCTGCTGGAGTGCACAACTGCACAGAAGTATCTGATGAGAACACAATAAATAATTGTTCATCTTTTCATCTCGAATCAAGAAATAAAGTTTAAAAATATAAGCAAATACGTCATTTTATGATTCCATGAAACAACTATGTTTCTGCTGGTATAATAATATTTCCAAACATTATTATAAATATTGTAGTAATACTAATAAAAGAGAATCCTTTAGAACTGTTATCTTCCAATATATTGTCCAATATCAATATAACCAGGCCTATAACAATGATTGTATTAAATTATATATAACACAAATGTTTAGGGACTGTACATAATGAAAGTTTTCCAGCCGTTGTTAATTGCTTTTTATTTGACAATCACTATATAACATCAACATTTACTTGCAATCAGAATGTCAATTGTAAGTTTTGAAAAGTTTATAAACATCAATGACAATGGGAATGTGTTTAAATTGACTGCAAATAAAATAAACCAAATGGAATGCATATTGTAGCACTATAGGGCATATACAACAACGAACGTATATGATACAGAAATTAGTAATGGTGAAAATGGAGTGAACGTATAAAATCATGTATTCTGTTTGAAATATCATCTCCATTCAATATTGACGATATAAACATTAGCTTTAATTATTATAAACCTGTAATGCTTTAATATTTAAGTATACATTACACATTCATTAACAGCACACATACTAAAAAACTATCGTTTAAAAATACTTAATGTACAAAATGAAATGGAAGATTTTGTGCTAATTCTTTGACTGATCTATAAAATGTAATTACTTGCATAAAACATGGTAAAATTTGTAACAGCTATATACAAATGTAAAAACATCACTCTGAAGTGCAGGTGGTACTGTATTCATGGTTAGTAATAAAGGAAATTGCGTTATTAAACCTTTCGGAAACATTTTCTAAAAAAAAATACTAAATCTATTTTTTGTTGTTGTTGTTTGGATTAGTTCTATATGCAAAGGTACAAATGTAACGATAACTTCCCTGCGATTATTCTCTATACAGTATCAAGACTATGATTTTTGCTGATGTGGTTGTACTGAAGAAAAAAAAAACAGTTTTGTCTTTACAAAACTATAGGTTTTGTCAGTTAACTGCATTCTACTTTTAAATTTCCGTCAACTCTTGAAAACTGATCAAATATATTATAACTTTCCTGTCAGAAATGATATGTTGGTCGTCGTCGTATATCTAACAAACTGTAGAGTATAATATATATATATATATATGTATTTATTGTTCTCTGTAATTATAACAATGTTATTTTTTACAGCATTGGTATTAATTTTGTTATAACATATATTCTTTTATGGCATTAAGAAATTTATGCAATTTTAACATATAATAATAATTAACATTTTCTTCATAAAATACATCAACATCATAATTAATTTCATCCAGAAAATTTAAGTACTTCAATCTAATATTATGAAACATAGGACAATCAATAACAATATGTTTAAAATCTTTGATTTAATAAAGATTTAATAAGAGTAAAAATAATTGCTGAGTTTAAAATAACTTGTTACATAGCCAGTCCTCTCATACTAGGAAATAATACTGACAGTACAAAAAAAGGTTACTTTTCAGTATAATAACTAAACAAATATTTTTTCCCTTTTTCCAGACTACTTCATAAACGTACCATAGCACATTTCATCCAACAAACATTTCTCAAATAAGATCTGGGAAGCAACAAGATACATAATCCCTACCTATTTTACTCCACAAACCAATTCCATTACAAGAGGTCACTAAAAAAAACTATTCTATCCGCAAGTGAATACTACATCTGCATTAAACAGTTTTTCAGTTCGGGTTGTGTCACTCTGGAATTCTTTAAGCGAAGAAATAGTAAACTCCAACTCAGTCGCTATCCTGAAGAAAAATCTATTTGAAGTGTCAAACAACCTCATTTCAGGCTACAGGAGAATCTCCTACGCCTGTCATAAACTCTATGAACTGCAACAGAAGTCATAAACTCTACGAACTCTATGTGATAAGTGGATGTTAAGTTGATTGATGGATTTAGTTTGTGTATCGAATGAGAGTTTTATTATGTATGATGTACATTTGTTGGTTGATGCATTCAGGATGTATTTCTACTTGGAGTTCTGTGATATTTATTTGGTAAGTTTTAAAGGAATTTTAGTTTCAGTGCAGGGGTTCACATGAGGTGATCATCTGGGATTTCTTCAAATTTTCGGAATTTGTAAAGGTCACCTCACTGATAATTACCTATAGGCTATAGTCGTTCATCTGCAAATTGAGTTTTACTCGAACCAGAAATATACTTTCCAGTTTTGCCCATGAAATTAAACTTTGAAGTTTTGCTCATGAAATTCAAAGGAGGTGACCTCACAAAGCTTCAGTTTTCGCATGTTAATTGCCATAAAAAATTCTGAGT
>JAQIWE010002110.1:0-13949 GCA_034698565.1 Campodea plusiochaeta | reverse complement strand
TCAATTCGTGCATGAACGTGCATAATTTTGTAATACGTCGCTCGGAACGTGCGTGTCCGTGCCTGATAAAGTAGGCACGCACCCATCTCTAGATGGGATCACTAATAGTATCACTTTTGCTTAATTGGAGTTTTTAAGTGGAAGGGCTTTAGATTGATCAAGTATCAGTAATGGATATCGCATGCTTATTTCAGTTGAATACACTTCAACAAAGAAAACTAGCAACTTTTCTAACAGATCTATAAAAAACTAAATATAAAAAATCTTGTATACCGTCTTAATTCTGCAATTTTGAATTTCCCTATTCGCAGATCAAGTTCGTAGTTCCCCGCACCGCCACAGTCCTAAAGCTCCATTGAAAGTAGACATCATGGAAAGTGTAGCAGGTTGTTCATATGCACTTTCACCTAAACCACCTTTGACACCTTCAACAGTAGATGATCCTACAGTGGATGCTATGGGATTCAGGTTACAAGAAACTGCATCCTTTCTTAATCAGTTGCCACCGGAAATGTTTGGTAAGTGGATGATATAGGGGGAATTTTGCAGTTTCTGTTTTTCGTTGAAAATTTTGGTATAGGCCCTAGCTTACTTACTGTAGAATAAATTGGTTAATTTTCAAAGAATCTTACTTCAGCAAATGAAATGAAAATAGCCAGTTTGAAAATTGAAATTACTGTAGTATAAATTTTCTATTTTTTTGTCAATTTAACCCTTCAAGTCATTTTATCTTTAATATTTCTCTTTCCTAAAAGATCACAATTAAAATTCAAAGAAACTACCTCAAAGCACCAGTTTCCACCATTTTTAAAAATAAAAAAAAACAAAGACAATCTTTTGGAAGATTGTCTCTGATTGGTCTAAAAACGTCAAAATAGTTGATTGATACCATCACTAGCCGATCAGAATCATTGATTCAAAGAAAGAATGATTTGCATATATATACGACAAAATGACTATGAAAGGAATTGGTATTTGCATATAAGTACAGCAATACACTGCAGGTAGAGAATAAATTCGCTTGTTTATATGGCAATACGGCTTGAAGGGTTAGAAATGTTTTCCAAGAAATTAATTGAACTTTCTGAAAGAATATTTTTCAAATAGCAATGATGATTGAAGATAGCTCTTACAAATTTATCCACAGTATGAGAAATACTGAGTTACAGAAAAATTACAAGCTCTAGAAATAAATATGTTGAATTATCCATTATTCCATTTCACAGAACAGAAGAGTATGGTACTGGAAAATTTTGAATTCAGTAATATTTGGTTGATTTAAATCTATTACTGTAATATAACATACTGGTAATATCAGCTCAAAATAAGGAAAACTCCTAAAATGGCAGCAAAGTTAAAAACAAAATCTTGTTATTCTTTAAATGCATTCTCTAGATTGTTTTATAAAGTACATTACTCTGATAATTTGGAGAGTGCAGTTTAAGATAGAGCAAAAAGCAGATAAAATATAGTTCGCTTATTACTTAATTCATTTTTATTATTATCCCTAATTTACTTTCCCCCCGCTTATTTCCAGGCTTATCTGACTACGACGAAGCGGGCCTCCTAGCGCAAGTTCTAGCCTCCTCGCAACAAGAATACTTAGACAGTTTGAAGAAAAGCATAAGTGCGGAAAGTTCTTCAACAAACACAACTAATCAACAGTCAACAACAACTGGCGATCTCACTGATCAACCATCAACATCAACCGGTTGTTATTTACCTAGACCTTCAACTTCAAACAGTTAATAAATATTTATCGACATCTTGTAGATTTCAACGCTTGATATTCAATTTTTTTTGCGACCAAGTGCTATACTACGTGTTATTATAATAACTGCGATATATAAAACATTTTCAAAAAACCTAAACCAAAGTTTCTCCTTTTAAAGAAAAATTGCTGTTTGCAAGATTATTTTTTCATTTCTGTATTGTTGTATTTTTCTTGAATTTGATAAAGTATGTTATTAGTAGTTACTAAGTCTGTTTTGTTTTTCAATCTTTGTTCTTTTTCAGGCAGTAAATTGTGTCAAAAAAGTTGCTTAGAGACATTCGTACATGATTTGAGCAATGTTAAATTGTGATCACACAGCTTTTTGAGAGTTATGTGTATGTGGGAATCTTTTTTTTTTGTATTGGAGGACATTTTTTGGTGTTGTCATTATTGTGATGAACTCTCTATGATACTGTCTTATTATTATTATTATTAAATGGTTTAAATGTGGTGCCATTTTCTTAAAAAAACAATAAACAAAAATTTGTTGCTGTTCATTTGTTCAAATCACGTTTTAATTTAATAAAACTTGTGTGAAAGTAAATCTTTGTGTTTTATTCTTTTGTTTGTTCTATTTTTGTTAGAAGTTGAAATTCCCGTTGATAGATGGCGCGCAGTGTCTATGGGTGGATGCTTCTTTGTTTATATGGGGGAAGCGCTACCTGGTCACTGCACTTATCAGTTAAGTTTAAACAGTGATAAGAATAATATTTTGAGTGATTTGTGACAGAAAAACGTGTTTATATGAGCTAATGCACCTTGTATGAGTCGTTTTAGTGTTAGAAGCTCAGTGTATTGTTGGTGTGAAGTTGATCAGCTGTAGCTTGTGAATGCGGCGTTGTCACATTGTTTATTTACATTCAGAATTAAATATCTTCTGCAGGTAAGGTTTTGTTTGAAATTAATTTAAGTTAAATTCAGGAGACTGAAAAATAAATATTTTATATTTACGTTCATTTAAAATTAAATATTTACGCATAGAAGGAACGTAAAGAATTCTAAATATTACAGCAATGAAATAAATTACATTAACACAAATTTCACAATAAAATAATAAAAATAACACTCGTATTATTTCGTATTCAGGTAGCTTTGTTCCCCCTTCTGTGCCGATGTGGCTACACCGCTCCGGGGGCCTGTGAACTTATTGGTCCTTGCCTTCGTGACGTCATGGGACAATGACGGAACGGCCATGATGAACCGCTAGCCAGAGACAGGGAGCGAACGTGTGGGGTTGGAGCTGTTCTAAGACGTCTTCGTAAAGGAAAAGTAATCGGTTGAAAGAAAATGTGAATGAATGTTGATATGTGAAGATGTCTAGTGCAGCTTATTATTCTGTGTGGCTTTTAAGTTCGAGGTGCGTGCGTTTTCGATCGGTGTTTTGTTTACATTGCAGTGCTTCGTTCTAGTGGTATCGCAAGTGAAATTCAGTGCATCGTTTTTTGAACACGAATGGGGGAATGTCCAGTGTGGTAGTTTTAAGTCGCGCCCCACCGTGCGTCGATATGCCCCTGTCCCGCACACGCTCTCTATTAGCAAATATTAATACCTCGACGCCCTCAGACGCTTACCTACCCCATATAACCGACGCTTCGACCGCACACCTTCATCACCATTTGCCCCCGCTCAAAAACAACGCCAATTGTAACAATACAAACAAGATCTCTTCATCAGCTGTTCAAATACAACAATTATTCTCGGATGAAAGTGCTAGTGCCAACAAAAACGGCAATAACGACGTGGTCTTGGTGCGGTGTACTGAAACTGGGTCTGCTGGAGATACCTGGAGAGCTAGCCCAACTTCCTTACCACCTTCCACTAACAAAACGAACTCGTCAAATACGTCACCAAAAAGACCAACGATGGTAGCATCACCCGATCAGGTCATGAAGTTATATGGTAACAAACTTACACCTTACGAACAAACTGAAATTTACAGTTACCCCCAAATTTATTTCATTGGCGTCTCAGCTAAAAAGAAACCTGGTCTTATAGGAACGGATAATAACTGTGGGTACGACGATGAGCAAGGGTCTTATCAGCATATACCCCACGATCATATTGCTTACCGATACGAAGTGCTCAAAGTCATAGGTAAAGGTAGTTTTGGTCAGGTTGTAAAAGCCTACGATCACAAATCACATCAACATGTAGCACTCAAAATGGTGAGGAACGAAAAACGTTTCCATCGACAAGCCCAAGAAGAAATTAGAATATTAGAACATCTACGGAAGCAGGATAAAGACAATACGATGAACATAATTCATATGCACGATAATTTCACATTTCGGCATCACATGTGCATCACATTCGAATTGCTTTCGATCAATCTTTACGAATTAGTAAAGAAGAATAAATTTCAAGGATTTTCGCTTCAGCTCGTTCGTAAGTTCGCTCACTCATTACTCCAGTGCTTAGACGCTTTATATAAGAACAAAATAATACATTGTGACATGAAACCAGAAAATGTGCTTTTGAAACAACAAGGGAGAAGCGGAATTAAGGTAAGAGGAAAATGTAGATTGAAAAATGAACGGGGATAATTAGTTTGTTCCTTCCACTGACTGCAAAATTTTAAAAATGACGATTTTCAGAAGTAAATTAACGAAAGAAAATAAAAAGATCACAGACGCCTCCATCCCATTCGTAACAATAGACGGACAATTGAGCCAAAGTTTTTTGTTCTCTTGGAAAGCCCATCTACCTTTCTCTAGTTCTTGTTTCTAAAAGCTCCGAAGGTTTATGGCCGCTTCTTCTAAGAATGAAATGTTGCACCTGCATTGCACAAGGCTCAATGCAGAAAAAGTGCAGCCATTGAAATATACCGGTACACGAACAAACAGTAAAACAGACTATCAAAATCAATGTTTTGTTTTCTAATTTTCATAATAACAATTTACAAAAATAACAAATAAGGTCGTCTTATCACTTCTCACACCTTTTTGCCATGCTTTCTCATATTTCACAGAAATTTATGTAATTCTATGTATTTTATGAGCATAAAGGTCGTCTACTCTCAGGTTCTCAAGAAAGTTAAAAATAGACACTGTGGAAAGCATGGCTTGTAAAACCTTCTCCGGAAATAACACTTTTTTTGTATCCCATGCTGTTCAAAAGTCGAAATGAAAATTCCTCTAGTTTTGTATAATAGACTAACGAGTTCTTATAATGAATGATAATCATTAAAGCCTTATAATCTAACTGGAGCTGAGCCAATATTTTAAGTTGACCTCGAGACTAATGACAAGAAACTGTATTTATCCAGGGTAGCAGGTTAAAAACTGAAAAAGGCAGATTTTCTCTTAAGTCCTAACTTTTTAATCCAGTTTCGTTTACCATTCGAACACAAAATTAGAGTACCGTTCCTCCTAGCCTACTAAAATTTAATTGTTATCCATCAAAAATAATACAATGGACAGTTTCTTAAATCGATATATAATTTAAAATATAACAATATAATATGCAAAATCAAGATTCAGTCTGTCTGTATTGTGCTCAGAAAGCAGATTCTAATCAGTAAAATAATGTAATTATTGGGGTCAATTGTTCGTTAAAATTGATTGAAAGGCTCACTATGAATGACAATGTGAATCGAGGTAGACTCCAAATATATGAAATTTTGAGAATTTTATAATTTGTTTTAAAAGAGAACTTGAGAAAAAAACAGAACCTTTCGATTCGTGTAACTAGGTCTAAGATCGGAAATAAACAATTCTAAAAGTTAACTGATTATAAACCCATGTGTTCTGTGGAAATTTGATAAGCCATTATTTAGAACTACGTTTTAATTTTCATTTAAATGATAAGATTATTACTAATTATTCATAGCGAATTATTACCAGCCTTGTTCTATAATTAATATGTTCTTTGTGTTTTTCAAGTAGAGTTGATTACATTAATTTTCTTGCGAATCATTCTTAGAATAGAAGCTAAATTGGTTTTAATTGAATAACATTTCCAAGAGAACAAGGAGCTAACTAACTTGGGATTTATATATTGTGTCTAGGATTCAAAGATAACAATCCAAAAATGCAGTCAGTGGAAGAAACTATATTATTATCTTCTCCTAAGTAATAAAATCCAACAACGCATGTTATTCAGTATCAGTAGTAAAGCACTCGTAAGTACCGTGTCCTGTTTAGGAACTAAACCATGAAATATTTTACAGTGTTGTAATTTATATACCAATGACCGATTTAGATTAGAGATTTTACACCATTCTCTACAGTTTTATATAGTTGGAAACTTGGAATGGTTAAGTTTTATTAAATTACTCTGTTATGAAGAATCCATAAACTGGAATGTTCGCTTACTGTACCATACCATCAGAAAATTTAGAAAATTATACTCAAAACTCCTCATTTCGCTGTTTTCTTCATTAGTGATTCTAAAGACAAGCAGTAGGCTAATCTATTTGTTATATATCAGAAAATTTATATTTTTATACTGTCAAATTATGCTATAGCCTATCTAAGTATCTAAATAGTCTTTTAAAAAGTAAAAGAACCATTGATTCATTTTTAAAGCCCGCTGTCCACGATCCTATTTTACCATTCATTCAATTTCCAAACCAATTTTATCAATGAAATTCATTCATAAAAATTGTAAATATACGACCTACGGTAGTATAGGAGTATATGATTATGTAAATTAAACTGTGGACAGCTGTAGCCTAATGAAAGACTATTCACTTTATAAAATTTGACTGACTGAAATATTGAAGGGGAAGTCAGTATAGGCCTACCTAGATCAAAGGTCTACTAATTCCATAAATAATAACAAGGTGAAAAATTTATATAAACGAAAAAAAAAACTCTAAAAACAAAACGTGTTTTAATTTATATAATTCCACCTCTAGTCATTCTGATTGCAAAATTCACACGAGCTCAGAGTCGCATCCGGTCATATACCTAACTAAAACGGAGTGAACGCATTTAAAAAAGTGATTCACCGTAAAACATGAAAGAGCAGAAGAGAAAGAGGGGGAAAGGGGAATAATGAGATGACTGAACCTTGACAGTAGTTCTGCAGTAGTAGTAGTAGGGTTAATTTGAAACAATAGGATAGATACAAAGAGCATCAAAGCAAAATTGTATTCTCGTTCGCCTACTGTGTGTAATGATCGATATTTTCCCGTATTTCATGTTCATACTCTTTGTTTGGGAGTCTCTGTGACAACTGTTTTGTCAGCTTTTATTTATAATATCGTCATTGAAATGTTCGGAAAAACCTGAAGTATTCAGATCGAAAATAATTTATAACGATCGTCAGCTTTAATTATTAGAGAAACGAGATTCGTAGATGAAATTCGGTTACTCAATTTTCCTTTTTTTTCCTTAACTTTTAACAAAACTGCTGTATTTTTTTTTATTTGGAAGTGGCAAAAAGGGAACAATGTTCCAAAACTGTTTTGGTCAACACACGTTTTCATAAACACAATTTTAAAACAGTTTTTTTTAGTTGTATAAAAACGGAATTCAATTTTCATCTGGCCCACAGTAATTTTCTATTCGTATTCTATAATAGCAACAGCCTGCTTAAAAAAACTGCATCTCTGCAATGGAAATATTATTTCTTCATTTTATTGTAGGAAAATAATTCAACCGTTTATATTATTGCACTTTTCTTTCTTGGGTTTTGTTGCCCTTCAGCATTATTTTTTCTAGCTCTAGCCTACGATGTTTCTTGGAGCATGGAAATTTAATAACATTCAAAGAATATGGGTTATGTGCACTCGTAGCGTATCTTGCTCAGAGCTTTCTTTCGTTTAACTAAATGATTTAAATTTTTCATGGGAGATTTGATTTACAAAATGACAAAAATGGTATTATTAGGAATAGGCTAATTCAAAAGAATATTTTGTACAATTTGCATTTTTTTTGTGTAGTCATTGTAGGTCTAGGTGTATAACCAGTGAATAAAATAATGTTTTTCATACTAATCGTGCTAAATTAAACAATATTTGATGTTGAACATTGTTCCCCTTTCGCCATTTGTAAATTATAGTAACCCAAAAATAAAATAGAAAATAATGTATAGATCTAGGCCTGGCCTACATAGACTTAGGTTGTTAAAATGTTTTTACAGAGTTGTTTTAAAAAAATAATCTTAATACAATAATGCACGCGTTCTCATGTGTTTAAAAATTACCTTAATTTGAATTATTACGCTTATCGGAATAAATTACTTTACGCGATTATATATTGTGAAAGCAATAATTGTTATCGCCTTTACCTTGCCCTTAAAACAACATTCCAAATTATAATTCGATTTTTCCATGCAATAATTGATCGACAGTTTCATTTACCTTGAAACAAATAAAATAATATTGATCGGAAACCAAATAAATAACGACCGTGAATATATATTGAGTAAATAATCTTTGTGATTGCGTAAGTTATGTGTCGTAGAGTCCCCCCACCCCCCTAGAGGTCACAGGGTTATTGACCAGATGAGACTTATTGAGATGAAATATGATCATAGAAAATAATGTTTTTGTACTAGATCAAACTTACTAGGCCTACTAAGCTTTGCTACTAAGGGTGTTTGTGTAGGGGTATATAAACTGCGATATGAATCACTTCTGATGTGCGTCCTCTTGTTTGAATGTAGGCCTAGATGTATAGATTTATAAATAGATGTTGATAAGTTCATGGTCAATAGGTGATTTATGAGTTTTGTTCTTTTGTTTTCCACTATAGTTTTATCAGTTTGTACATCTCTACTGATTTGCACTACAAACCTGTAATTTAAAATGGAGCTGGAAATTGCAGTCACTCATTGAATCGTTCCAAGTTCTATTTCATAATCAAAGGAAATCAGGCTATAATGGAATTATAGCCTGATTTTTGTCATGTGAGCAAACTAGGTGTCTGTCTATCCCAGTCTACTGAAATTAGATTAACTGAATTCAGAGATTCAGACTTTCGAGTCTTTTCTTTCCTTGCGCTTTGCAGAAAGTTTCTGGTTAGGCCTGTATTGGAAATTACTGTAGAATTCAGTGTGATGTCTTTACTGAAATTGTGTGTAGACCTACACGAAATACAAAGGTGCAATTAAAAAAAGTACCCAATAGATGCAAAACACGTTTTCAGTAGAAAATAAAGAAAGAAATTACCAATCTTCTCAGTTTTATTCTAATAGCCTATATTTCTTGTTTATTCAGATAAACAAACAAAAAAGATAGCAACGTGTAAATTCTCAAGCCTGGAACATGACTATTTACTATTTCACCATATTGTGTATGTTCCTATGATGTGGTGCATATGTTTAACAATCTCACTGTTGAAAAGCAAGTAGGGTGAGAACTAACGTTAGTTTTCTAAGTGACGAAATAACAAGAGTGAAAGAGGAGCATTACCGTTTTATTGTAGTGACCTACACCTAATTACAACACTATACTTTTAGCATTCAAATGTGTAGGTTAGCAGGTCTCTATAAGAATACTTTCTGATATTTTTATAACAAATAATAATATTGATAAATATCGAACGAGTAGGGCTGACACACCTTTGTTTACATCAGGAGGGGGTGTATGTACGAAGGAGATTGTTAGTTTTCGAGGGGTTCAATAACGTTGTTATCAAAGTACGTAGAATATAATATAGGGGGTCGTTATAACATTTCTTTGTTAATTCAATAGATGAGAACAAATCAACGGGAAGTAAACTTTTTGCTTTAAAATATATTGGTACGTTAATAGCTGATATATGCGTACTATGTATCATAGGCAAAAACGCAAAATAAGCAGTGAAAGAAAAAAGAAGGATATGAGCTAGTATATTATAAATTTTTTATAAACCCTGCTGTCGGTGTCATGTTATGTTCATTTGAGCGTCATTCTTATAATTAAATATGTATTGTTCCTCTGATCTATTTGAAAATACAATCATTAATATTTCAAATAATAATAAACTAGGCTATGTGTCAAACTAGACGATATTTTGTGCGTAAATTGACAATGCTGTATGTCACAGGTGGTTTAGAACTTTTTTTTATAAACTCAGTCATGAATTCGAGGAATAATATTTTAAAGTTAGTTCCATTCGAAAAGTTTGTTGATCATGCAATATTTCGTAACATGCTGTATAACATGGCTTTCCCCAATGCTTATTGGGAAGGTATTTTTAACCTCATACAGTAATGTATATCAGTCGATCGTTGACCTGCTTTTAAATAAGAGGTGTGTTTGTTGCACTCACTTTTCATTCTATTGTTTCAAAAAACATAATAGGTGTTAACAATGTACCTAACGTATGTTGGAGTAAGACAACAGTAGATAACTGTACGTACAGGTTTTTCTCGATTCTTTAATATTCTATGTTCGCCTTGTGTACGAGGTTGTTTCTATAGCTACCGAAGATGTTTATGGAATATTTTGTTGCTCCTGGTTATGTTTATTGTCCTTTCTATTTCTATATTCATTGTTCTCGCAGTACGTTCTCTTTTAATAATATTTAATCGACATTTCGTGATTTTGTATCGGTTTTAGGGATGGGTCGACTCGGGATGTCGGGAATTACCGTGCGTTATGCGAATTAAGCGGTTTTTATGAAAGTCAGTTGTTGATTTGTGCAATCAGTGTTTCCTGATTTTATAACATAAGTTAATAAGACACGCAGAGACACGGTCAATGATTCGGCGAAATCTTGCCCTATTTCTTGGGAGATTTTACTTCGTGACAACGATAACTTTACATTAGAGAGCATTAGTGCGCAATTTTTTAAAATTATTATAAACCTGGGGATTACGATCTAAAAAGCACTAGGCCTAGTTTAAAGGGGTCTATATGATCCTATAATAATTCTGTTTAAAATAAAATTTAAGAATTCAGAAATCTCAGAATTCCACTGAATTTCGTTAGTTTATTCTGCTTTATTCAAGACTGATAAAAAGCATTTTGTGTGCCACTGTATCATGTAAATGCATAAGCCAGTGATGAGTAATGTCATCTACTCATCTTGCACTTCGTTAAAAACAGTGTATTATGTTGTTATGTAATATGAGGAAGCGGTAAACGACTTCATAACATCATGCAGTCTTAGACATCCCATAAATATTCATGATTACTCAGTAAACTGATTGTACTATTTTCGAACACCTAATAATACTACTTTAGTGTTCTCAGTAATTTATGTCAACTTCCTGTGAACTCTAACTAACTAGGAGCTTTTCCCGCTTTTCGTTTGCGTAACTAATTTTCTCATTTAGCCTGCTATTAATAGTTACAGTTTTCAAGCACTAGTAAATTATGAGAGAGGCAAACAGAATTGCTGAAAACAAACTAAACGTTTAGCTCATTGAAAATGAAAAACACATTTTTCTCCTGAACTGTGCTTAAAATACAAACGTATAATTCTAAATTAATGACAGCTCTATCAATATTTTAACTGTCCTCTTTAACCTAATTACGATTTCTTTGTAGGACAAACAACTTATTTTAGAATTCTCTTACATAATCATAATTTACAGAAAATCGTATATTTAAACATCACGTAAACGGTCATCATTTGCAAGCCCCCGCTGTGTCATTACGCTGTCGCCGCGTACTAAAACACGTAACTTCTTAGAATTTGCCGTTGAAAAAGAAGAAGAAAAATAAACTCTGAATAATAATCTAAATTGGTGTAAATAAAATTCGTAACTTTCTAATTCACACTTATTCGTCATTCAAAAATCCCTCTTGTATTGTAACGCAACAAAAAGAAATATGACTCTTGAAATTTCACGCCGCCATGACAGCTGGCTCAACAATACACATCAACAATAAAGTTATTTTCTCCTATGATCATACACCTCCTTTTGAGATTGTTGTAGCTTTTTCTGGAAGAGTAATTCAGTGGTTAATGCCCGCTCTGTTGGTTATTGAGGTCTAAGAAATTATAAACGCGTTGAGATGTAGAAAATCGAGTTATAAAGAAGAAGTATTGCACCGAGTTTTTAATCTACATCCATAAAAGGGTGGTGTAGAAAATCTAAATTGTTTAATTTATGCCAATACTGGGCCAGTATTCGAATTGTACTAGACTGGAACAGTTAGTAAATTTTACTCTGATTGATAAATTTAATACAGTACCAGTGGGCCTACCGGTATCTATATTTAAAAAAAATCTTTTAATTTCTCGTAACAACATCCTATGGATTTATTTTATTTTATTTCTGTTTAAATTAATTCGTGTAAAATGAAAATTAAAATATAATGAGAAAGTAATATTATATTCGTGTTCTGTGTGTCCTTTGATTTGTGTGGAGATAAATAATATGCAGTTAGGGGAAACAAATTATAATCTGATGTCGGATGACTTTGAATGATTACGATTTAAAACATGGACGTGATGTCATCCAAGGAAGATTTTTTTTCTTTCGAAATGTTGTTAATTAATTTACATTTATTCATAAAAATTGCAGTCTTGTACTTGTCATAAAACCAGGGTGCAAAATAAGAAAATTGTTTTGAGTAGCAATTCTGCTACTCAAATATCATTTTGAATAGCAGTTTACAAATTTTGAGTAGCAAATAAAAAAAATTCAGTACCGGTATCCTAAAAGGACAAAATGGTTTTACAACTTTTAAGAGAGAAGATCGGTAAAGTATATCAGGTAACATCATAATATTATATACCTATGAAATCGCCTTTTTCTCGCGATTCCAGAGATGTCAAAAACAATTCTGTGCGATAAACGGTTCTTGCGCTATAGCTTAATGTTTGTGACGTCGATAATAAACACATTCAAATTGTGGTCCCGAAATAATGCTATAGTACAGTTGAAAATATTAAGCTCATACCGTAATAATTTACATGGATAAAAAGATTTCGTTCTGAATATTCTTATGGTGCAAACTACTTTCCATTCTGACCAATCCTTTTTACTTTATTCATAAAAAACGAAATCGTGATTTAATGTTACTCTAATCTCGTTCCTAACGAAAATAACAACGCGCGTTCGTAAATAATAAACAATTCCCGTAGGCCTAATATTATACATGTCTGAATGCGTCTTTTTACGTAGATTCCAACGAGGTATTGTAGTTCGTTATGGGACTTATAGATCGCGATTTATTGTGAAAAATATCGGAATCTCCTGAAATTTTTGTATCGCAAAAGTGCGATGCATTTTTTCATTTGTATCGTAAAACGTTAGTTTTGTATCGCAAACTGCGATGCGATACCGCTTAATTTGCACACTGCATGCAAATTCAATCTTGAGCTTGACTATAACTTATTTCAAGTCAAAAGATGTCAGTTTAAAACACTATAATTATTGCAGTATTTAGTTTGTAATAAGAGAACAAAGTGAAAACATAATGGAAAGATCTATGACAAACTGTTGAATTACTAAAATTTTAAATACAGTGGGAAATATGCCTATGCTAAGAGTGGACTGTTATTTTATCACATAATATGCTCCTAGGGAATTTCAGTAATATATGCCCTTTTTATAGCTGCACCGATCATTGTTTTTGGATAATCGGCCGATCGGATAATCGAATCGCTTCCGATTTTGATTAGTGAGCTGATTCCACGTTTTTCGTGAACGGCAATTAACCGATTATCGCTGCAGTTGTAGTTCTTTTATATAATCTTTGTTCAAAATCACACTGTTATTGTAGGCCTATTTTATGCTTAGGCTACTAAAGGCAATTTGAATAATATTAATAACTCACCTAGAATTAAAATTAATTTTGTTGAACTTGCTAAAATATTCAACCCATTTCACAGGATTATTTACCGTATCATAGTAAAATATTTTCATTAAGATAACTGTTCTAAAGTAAAAAAAAATGCCAACTATTCAATTCTTAGCTGAATAATTATTAGATAAATAAATATTTTGTACTTTTTATTTTTCAATTCACAAGGATTTGGAAGAAGTAAGTAACCCTGCTGTATTAATAAATGTTGCGCTTCGCATCATTTTTAAGTAAAATTTTTAAAAGCATGTTTTTACCAAATACTGAATATTTTGACTGTAACAGTTAGCTTAAATTTAAAAATAATTGTACTGTAGGCCTACAGTATTTTATCTTTATAAGCATTTAATATTGCCTATGTCCTCTTAAGACTTCACATTTAAAGAAATGCTGTCTATTTCAGTTGAAACAATGACATAATTATATTAGGCCTATAAATGAAATGTTTTAACTGACTACTTTACATTGGAAAAATAAATTAAG
>JAQIWE010002109.1:0-13951 GCA_034698565.1 Campodea plusiochaeta | reverse complement strand
TTGAAAGGAATTTATATCTGATAATGCACATTTGTCTGATTGTCATAAATATGTTTGAAAGGAGACTGCAACCGGAGTAGCCCAAAACAATCAGAGTTAATATTCTATGACAGTAAACATTATAAAAATGACATTATAACGAGAAGTTACTGATTGACACACTGAAATCTACATAAATTAGAAGATCCATTCAGTAGCAAAATAATTTTTAATTATTAATAATGGACTTCTTCTCAGCATCTTTTATTTCTCGACAATTGTTTCGATGTCACAGGACCATCACCAGGATCTGTACAATAAAAAAGCATTAAGATGGTCCTGTGAGGCCGAAACAATTGTCGAGAAATGAAAGATATATTTTGAGAAGAAGTCCATTATTAATAATTAAGAAGATCCTCAACAGAACCAAACAACTTCAAATATTTTAAAAGAATTTTTGTTATTTTGGAGTTTCTCGAATTTTTAATATTAATATTGATTTGTCGCAAACAATGCTAGAATTCAGTTCTTGCTTCGTATCGAGACAAATCTCTGAGTCATCTAAATTTATGAAACTGTCACCACTCTATAATGATACATGAGAATGAGATAGAGCTGCATTGCTGAGTTTTCAATATTGGTTCGAATTTTGCGATTTTAAAAATCATTTTCTTTTAGCTAGATTTTTTTTAAATAGGCAAAAATATAATTTAAAGCACAAGTCAGACTTACTTCACTTACAGTTTATTACATTAAACACTTTAGTACGTGCGCAAAGAGTTCTATACTAACATTCCCGCGAGGAATGACATCCAAATATAAAGTTACAGAACTCATATACCCCTTATAAATGAAATGTTTTTAACTGACTACTTTACTTTGGAAAAATAAATTAAGAACAAGAAAAATTTCGGCTCAAGTAGGACTCGAACCCACGACCTCGGTCTACCCAGGACCGTGCTCTACCAATTGAGCTATTGAATCCGACAAATTTTTCTCATTCTTAATTTTACCCCATATTTGGTTAACCATTACCAGCAATCAATATCAAAATATATAATAATTTTAATTAGT
Source organism: Campodea plusiochaeta (assembly GCA_034698565.1). Classification (NCBI taxonomy): domain Eukaryota; kingdom Metazoa; phylum Arthropoda; class Diplura; order Rhabdura; family Campodeidae; genus Campodea; species Campodea plusiochaeta. The sequence goes on along the minus strand of JAQIWE010002109.1, from coordinate 12,898 downwards.
ACACATTTAACATTCTCAAACTAAAAGAAATCCTTCTTCCTTTAACTGACACACTTTGATAAGCAGTAATTTGTCACTTTTTTGCGTAAAATGAGAGTGAAAAGGAAAACAATAGATCTTTAAGAAGTTTTATAGATGGCATGAATAGAATTTAATGTGTCAGAAGACCTTTATTAAGAACTTACACCAAGACGTATTAATTTACGTTGCTTGTGGTTAGGAAATCCTATTGTAATTATATACGAAACATGAAGAATGAACAATTTATTTAGACAAGAAGCGAGAAGTGAATTAAGAAACCGGCTTTGCATACTGGCATGTTGCACTGGATGTTTTAATTTGTAATTTGAAAGTTGGATCTATAAATAAATTTGCATATTGAATAGAAAAATGAAATTGAAGCTTCTCTTATTACTGATAGAAAAGATAAAAATAATGTTTTGAATAATTGGTTTAGATTTTTTCATCTATCATAGTAACTTTTCATACTGATTATATGATTGCTTTCTTGTGGTATTTTGATATTTGCCTTTATTTGACATCTACAAATTTATTAATAACTCTTTTTAAATCAATTATTAATATATTTTTATCAAATATATAGAATGACTTTATATATAAAAAGTAGAAACTACATAGTTTTGAACCTCATAGTTTAATAACACTGAAGCTGACGAACTGGAATAGTTTTATTTTAAATAAGCAAATGGAATTTACGAATATTCAAAATTATTGAAATTCTTAGATATTATCGTAAATGAAATCGATCAAGACCTTTTTATTTGTTTTTAACAGTTGTTCATTTCGTAAAGAAAATGTATTTGTGACCTGATTACGATCAAGCATAGCGAAACAGGTTACAAATATTTGAAATTCTCCCAATCGTAAATATGTATAAAATTATGTAACAGGTAGAAGCGTTTACGTTATGTTTTTCGTTTAGCTCCAGCTGCAGAGATTACTGTATATTATTGCAATAGAGCACGAATTATTATTTGAATTAAATTAAATATACTGCTAAATTATATTAGTGTAAATAACCGTATTGTCAGTTGACTTTACTGCGATATGCCTCCTTACAATGACAAATGAATATATTATATTTTTGTTCGTGGGATGAATTTCTATGGAGTACCTTTATATTTTAAAATTTAATACACTATATTTGTTAAGTTTGTTAAAATGGAGTAATAAAGACCAATAAAAAACTGTATATAACTAGTAATATTTCGACATTTGTGTAATATCATTATCGTTTTTTGATAATGATATTACATAAATGTCGAAATATTAGCAGTTATATACAGTTTTTTGTTGGTTTTTTATTACTCCATTTTGAGTTTTTCACAAACCTAACAAATATAAATCAAAGACCTGTGAGCTTAAACTATCTATTAATTAACACACTATAATTAATTAAATCATATAAAGAAACTTAAAATTAAATATTGAAGTAACTGAAAATAATCTTACCTTCTGCAGGGGTTTTATTGTTTTCCACATTTTTAATTTTCGCTGTTGGCAACACAAAGGCTGTTGGTGGTTTTGAGTCTTTATTTTCGAAACATCCAGCAATTTTCGTCACACCTATCACTTTCGGCGAGGTCGGAGATTCCAGTTCTTGTTCGTAACCGCCATCTTCCCGTTTGATCCAAGAACTGATCTTTTTTGTTCGAACCGCCTGATTCCCGATTATTCGTCGGCGTTCGCGTTCAATGTCCTCTAACGATTTATCCATATCGAGTAACGATACGTCCGGTAGGTTTAACGAGTCGCGTTTCTTTTGCGCCTCTTTTTCGTACCCCTCCATAATTTGGGCGCCGATGTTACGTTGCGATTTTCCGTCCCCGTTCATTTCGTCGTTTTCGTCGGCCGAATTGTTCGCCAAATCAGATTCGATCGTCACCGCGTCAGTTTCAACGGCATTATCTACAATTTCGGTCGATGTTGCGACTTCGGGAGTGGATTCTACTTCGATAACCGGGTCGGTTTCGATAATCGGAACTTCCAAGGGTTTTTGAGATTCGACTACGGTTTCCTCTGTATCGACAATACCTAATACAGCAATCTCATCAACTATACCATTTTCCGTCACAACTTTCTCGCCAATTATTTCCGATGTTTCCAACTCGATAGAGTCCTCTATCGACAGAACACCGATTTGGTTATCAGTCACTTTATCAATAACCTCACTACTATCATTTGCAATCACATCAGAAACTATTTTTTCTTCAACATTTACAACTTCGTCAACTTTCACTAATTGTTGCTCAACATTTCCAAGATCAACAACACCATCATCAATAGTTATCAGTTCGATAAGAACAGAATTATTGTCACTTCCAGATGTATTCGAATCGACACTGTCGACGTTCACGATAGTAGGTTGAGGTTCGTCTAAGATATTTGCTTCATTGGTACTTTCTGTTGTTACCTCCTGGGTAATAATGACGTTCACTTTATTTTCTTCAGTGTGATTATCCTCCAGAATTTCATAATTTTCAACCTTCTCTGAAGTAGTGTCGGCGACGTCAACTAATTGAGATTTTTCTTCTTCGACTTTGTCTAAATTTTCGTCAATGTTTTCAACATTTTCCTCAAATTTGACATGTTTTTCTTCTTTCACAACATCCAAAAGTAAATCCTCTTTAACGTCAACGACTGGCAAATCCTCCTTAGAAACTTCAACAACCGTCACTAAATCCTCATTGACGATGACATCACTTTTCTCAACACCTCCATCAACAACTGCATTTTCATCAATTCCAACATCAATTAAATTTTGTTCAGCCGCAACAATCAAACATTCCTGAGCACCTGATGTAACACTATTGTTGTTTTCTCCTTCACTCTTCGTATTGTTATGATCGTTACGTTGTTGTTGGTCTTGGAGAGCCTTCACGTCCGACTGCTCTTCTAGGTCTTTACTTACTACAGTGACTTGAATGGGTGAATCAATGGGGATCATCACTTCTGTTTCCATTGTTGATGGAATGTCCGTATCGTCGACTTTCACTTCCTCCTTCACGATTTCCGTCGTCGCGGGATGTTCGTGATCCAAGCTGTCTACACTCAACACGGATTCAACTCTTTCCGCTTTTTTCGTCGAGTCGTCGAATTCTTCGTTTTCGTCTAAACTATCGTGTTGACTTACTGGACTATTCAAACTATCCAAACTCACTGTTGATTCACCGGACGATAGTTGCTCGTGGGACGTTCCTAACGGGTTGTCTGCTACCGATAATAAAAGTTTCGATGGGACATCATAAATTCCGGAATCCGGACTAGCAACCTTCGAATCAGCTGTTCCAGTACTCATTTTACCACTATCGAAAAACACGTTCTCGTACAAAGGACAATCCTCCGCTTCGAACGACCTTAAAAAGTGCGTATTCTCGTAAATATGCCGCTCCGAATGCCGATGATGATTTATATTCGCATATAGCGGATCTAACTCATCCTCTATTAAATTTTCGTAAAAAGGTTCTTCACTTAAACTCTTACTACCTCGCGGATGCACTAAAAAGTACTCTTGAGGAGCTCCGACTAACGTTTCATCAAATTCCCACGAATCTTTTTTATTATTGGTTGAAGGGAGACCGGGAGGAGGGGGAGGGGCGCGCCCCTTCGCTTTAGTTCGTTTTACCGCCGGTGACGAACTGCTGCTCGGGTAATCTACAAATTCTTCATTTCGAGTTCCGTAATCTGTTGTTCTTGCGTGCTGATCTTGTTGTTGTTGGTCGGTCTGCAAAAAAGAAGAAAATGAAAAGAAATTATTAAAGTGGAATAAATTACAGAAAAAATGAATAACGATTCTCCTTCACAAGGTCGTGTCATTGTCGTGCATAACTGAGCAAATCATCCCTCCTCTTCAAGGAATACTTATTTTTTTATTCTTGCATTTCTGGTTTGTATTTTCCAGTTGCAATTTTTGTATATGAATATTTATTTTATTTCGTTTTCTTAAAGGAAAATATATTTTTATAGCATCCAATTTGGCTACTAAATTAGTGCAATTTGAATGAAAACTGGTTTGGGTTGGGGCAACAAAAATTATTGATATAAATAAGATTTCAACTACCACCTTCGAGTTTACTCTTTCAACTTTTTTTTAGGAAATCTGACCTACAGCAATGTAATCGCGTAAAAAGAAATGTTTTATCACCGATCACATCATAATAAGCACAGAAAGAACCTTTTTAAGAAGATTTTACGTCTAAACAATAGAAAATTTATACTATTGACATTGAAAATCATTATGTTTAAGTCTACGAAAGAGTATAAATTAATGAATGCAAAATTGAAAAAGAAAATTATTCATAAAAAATTATATATCTAATAAAAATATAATGTCTATTAAAAATTGTATATCTATTAAAAATAATATGCCTATATCTATTAAATTGTATAATTATTGAAAACAACCACATAAATATTTTTTTTAAAGTAGGATTTCCTCTATTATTTACAGTATCAATGCCGCTGTAAAAAAACGACACCTACTAAACATAAATCCACTCATAAATACTCCGAAGTTCATCGAACTTAAAAATTAACATGAAATATAACACTATCTGCCATACTACCTCAACTAAATAATAAATCATTTCATCTACATAACACCATAAAAGCATCGGGAAGTTGTTATAAAAACATAATTTCCGTTACAGAGAATTTCATTGAACCATTTAAAAATAGCTTTTTCATTGGTCGATATGATTTCTCAATAATAACTGTTTCATGCAATTTATCAATGATCGAAGCAGACAGTCACGTTCGTTCGGGAAGATCGTATCCAGCATGAACGAACTGGCCTATTATTAATAACAATGGGTTCCCGATACACTTCAAAATTCAACAATTTGTTTCCGGCTGTTGTAAAAATAATGGTTTTATGCACTTCTGGGCAAGTGTTTTAATTGGAAAAATTGAATTTTTATTATTTATTTCTGGAGAGACGTTTTAATTGCTATTTCCTGTAATGAGATAAGTTTTATTTGAAGGTCAAGGAGAGTCTTGGTTTTTCGAATTGAGTCCAATTTTTTTACTATTACTATATTTTTTTAATTATTAATAATAGGCTTCTTCTCAACAAATATATATTTTATTTCTCGACAATTGTTTCGACCTCACAGGCCCATCATCAGGATCTGAACAATAAAGAAAACATTAATATAAATTCAGAAAACAATGGATCAAAATTAACTTACAAAATTATGAACATCATTTTATTCCCAAAAGAAAATAGCAATAAAATCATAATAGTTAATTCATTTATGTTATTACTGAATTATCAATTTTCAATTTCTGACGAACTTTCATTAAAAGAAATTGTTATATCTGTTTATTGGTTGTTAGAAATTGTATTAAAAAATAATTCGAACAATAGATCGGAACATTTTCCATTTTTCTCTAATATTTCATTTTTGCCACTCTATCCTCGAAGCTTCTGCAACCTATGTGTTTCAATTGAATGTAACAGCCCGTAACACCCAGGGTTCACATTTATTAACTCACACACATTTTTGAGGCAATTTTATTTCACTCATAATATCACGAATTTTGTTGGAATGATTTTGTATTAATACCATAATTATAAAGGAGAAAATATTAAAAAGAAATGTTTCCCAAGGATTCAGTTGCAATTAGTAGTTTTAATTTTTTATTTGGTCAAAATCAGTTCACTTTTTTCCGACAAACTGAAAGTTCGTGTGTTTTTTTTTTTTTTTTGTCGGAAGAACCTAGTGGACGGAAAAGATACTGCATACTAATAAACTACAATCCAAAATATTTTCATGATGCTATACTATATGAAATTGGATTTTACTAATATACCATTATAAAATCAACATAAGTAAAATGGCAGAAATATTAGAACGCCTCTAAGCTTTTCCGTAAATCTCATGCAAACAATTATATCAATAAAATTCTCACTCAAAGCCATTCCCATCATTAGAAAAAAACTTAAAGAGACATCCTCTACGTCATAAACACGTGTTTAAAAAACAAACAAAAGGTCGTTTCATCCCGCAAATTCCAATCTTCTAATCATTTCATCAATAATTTCACCGATAGCCAATTCGCCTACTTTTCAAACCACAAAAAGTCATGACACTCAGGAAATGACACCGTTTTATACATTCATATTAGGGCCAATTCAAAAACAAATTGACACTTTCAAATTGCATTTATTATCGGCAATCAGTCGAAACAATCATGTTGATTTCTTTATTTTCTACATGCCCCGAGAGTGAGACTTTTTATCGCTTTAGAAGATCGCGAATTGAACCATTGTTTTAAAAAGGAAAAAATATTATACCGCAACATTTGTTTATTATTAAAGTGAAAATTCATGTTACTGACATTGAAATTAAAGTTCAAGGTTTGCTGTTTAGTCCGTTAGTATATAAGCGATTGCAGGTTAAGATTTTTGCGAAGTAGTTTTTGTCGGATGTTTTTTGATGATATAGATGATTTTTCAGTAGTTTCCGTGCATTGTTTTTGAAAATTGTAATGGTTGTTTGTATGTTTTATGAATAGGATTAACTGAACGGTTTTGGTTGATGAAGCATAGAATTTGTTGGTTTTGTAAATAATATTTATAATTAGAGAGGTCAAATAATAAATAAATGAGGTCTGGGAATTTCTGAAATTTTGACTGAAATTCTGCAGTACAGTAATACAGTTCTTTATTAATAATTCATATCAAAATTATGGATTAGACCACTTCAAAACACAATAAAATACTTAATTGACGTTTCGTTTGCTATATTATCATACAAACATTAAAAAAACAATATGTTTTTTGAATATGATAATATAGCAAACAAAACGTCAATCCAGTATTTTATTGTGTTTTGAAGTGGTCTAATCCATAATTTTGATATGAATTAGCATCAGTAACATTTTGAGTACTAGGTGTTTATATTTCATAAAATACAGCGTAAAGTGAGTAATATTTGAGTTTTCATCCCTGTATCGTAGTATCACGAAACTTCTCCAAATGTGTGGATTATTCTTATTTTTTCCTATCTTCACAGCGACACTTTATACTGTTATAACGAACTCAGACAAAGGAATGTAATGGCTACAATTATAACTTGACATGGCAGGTCTTAATTGTATTTTATAGATGGTACAACTGGCAGCAGAGAATGCCTTTCTTGACTTCTGTGACCAAAAGACATTTTATATATAGGAGAGTTTCCTCCAATGTTTACTTCCAGTTATTTCAAAACTACAGTATATACTTCTGCCAGAGGCAGATGCAGTGGTCACGTCCGAGTCGTGTCCAGCAGGGAGTCATTGTATGTCCGACGGGGGGTCTAACAATTTAAAGTTAAAAATATTTTTTAGCGATGTACGTGTTCCAAATTCAACACCCAAAATTCCATTTTTTTTTAATTTTTTGTTACTATTTTGTTATTGTAAGCACTATATTCTAAACATTTTTAAAGGCCCATTATTTTTCAGCGGGAGGTCCCGATTTCCAACACAGATTAAAGGTTCCTTGAGAATCGAGTACAATAGAGAACAAAGAAAGTGAAGCGGGACTTGTGTGGTGGAAAATGGGACGTCATGCTGAAAAATATTACAGGTTTAAGTGTGTACCGGTATAAAATATTAAAAAGTAATCGAAGACGGGGGGGGGGTCTATGTCGTGTCCGACGGGGGTGCACTTGCACCCCGTAACCCCTCCCTAGCGTCACCACTGGGCAAATGTCTTTGATGAAGACCCATCCATAATCCATATGACAAATGACCTAATGGGTTGTGAAGACGGTGACGTAAGAAGAAAATAGTCTAAACAGATTTTCTTCAAAGAGAACATTAATTTATTCATCGTTCGCAAAATTAAAATAAATGTGATACGGAGATGTAGTCATGTGGATATTTGGCTTAGTTTATATTACAGCATGGATTGCAAGGTTGTGTGGACTTTCCATCGGACTAATAGGTTGTATCGACCTCTGAGTAGGAAGAATTTTTATTTTGTTAACTGGTTATGATGATTAAAGTCCAATAGTGTTTTTAGTAATGTTGATATCATATGCTAATAGTGATTTTATTATGTCTCTACCTTTTAAATAAAGTCGACAAACCTGATTATGATTATGCCCACAATAATGCTTAAATAAATAAGTTTCAAGCTTTCAACATCCTTTTGCAGAATTTATTTTTTCTCATAAGTTTCCAATTTACTCCATTATATCAAAAGTTGCATAAAGTCTATTCATTTGCATTTAGTTTTCAAAATATTTGATATAATTGTCCATCTATACTTGGAAACTATTAAAAATTGAAACTCGATTCATGTTCTGATCTTCTGAATAATAACTGAAACATTTGTATACAAACTTTGAAGAAAAGTAGTGATATGAAATTTTAACCTTTTTTTAATACTTCATTAGAGTATATCTATAAAAATAATATTATTATATCTACATAATTATGTTGACGGTAATTGAACCAATTAATAAATTTTCGTCAATTTCAGCAATTTTATTCATCATGAACTTTTCAATTCAGGCCGATTCGAAATTCTGCGACAATACCCATTATATAGGGTTTATATGAAACTATAAACATATCGTTTATCTTATAGTTATATATAGTGCATGAACGATGATGGGATTTTCATATAAAAATCTGGTACTCTAATATTTTGCTAACTAGGAAAAACATGCTCAGTTTCTGATCCTGACAAATCAGAAAATAAATGCAAGAAAGAAAAATGCTGAGAGAAAATGAGGAGTGGTTACTTTTCCTTTCTTTTTATAACAGCTTGCTAACAAGGCATTGTTATAAAACTGACATCTAAACAACTAGTGATTTCTTTTTATATCATTTTCCAGTTTTCTTTTTTTAGTCCCGTGACCTAAGGGGAGATGTGGGGGAACTTGTAATTTTTTTCACACCTGCTGCCCTGAATCCTCAACGTTCCCTTCAAACATTCTTATAATGAAAGCCCCAAAGTTGTTGATTCTTTTTTTTATGAGTTAGATTTTTTTTTCCATTTAAATAATTTAGGTGGTTCAATAAACAAAATTTAAATGAAATATCATTATTATAATACTCGTATTTCATGGATATTATTACTTTAAAGGAATACTAAACTAATTTCACAATTGAACCTAAAAACAGCATCCTTAATGAGTTAAGAAGCTTTTGGAATAACTTTTATTCCGTTTCCAATCAATATAACAGAAAAACACTCTTCTCTCCGTCCCCTACGATATCCTATCACACCTTCTTGCCCCACATTCTTATTGGCTTAAGGCTTACCGGATCCAATCAAATGGAAGCTCAAGTTACCAACATAACATTAGTTTTTACGTATTAAAATGGGCACTACTGAAGAGGACTTATGTTGTCAAGCTGTACAATATGGCGGAGTCTTTCTTAGATTTGGAGTGACTGTTTTATTTGTGCTTGTTTATCTCATTATTTTACTATTTTATTCCTCGCTGTTGAGTTGTTTTACCGAATTAAAATGTCGAAGTGGAAGTCTAAATGTGTAGTTTGTGGAAATGTTGACAGTGGACCATTAAAACTGTCCTTTCATTCCTTTCCAAAGAATGAGAAAATCAGGGTTCAATGGAGTGACTTGTGTGGCGTAAAGAATGGAACAGTGCTACCAGATAGTACAGTTGTGTGTTCACAACATTTTACAGAAAATGACTATTTCCCTCTGGAAAGTGGTAAAGTTCGTAAGCGTAATCGTTTAAAGCTGAATTCGATACCTTCAAAAAACCTACCTGCTGTTTTAAATATAAGTAATCCTACATTGTTTGAGGGATCAACACCTAAACCTCATGAAAGTGATGCATCATCATCATATTCTCCAAATGATCTTGTAGAATCAGAAAGCCAGGAAGACCGTAGGCAGCCAAGGTTATTAGTAACAACAGCGACTCAGACTGCAAAGTCAATAAACATCAAATATAAAAGTGTCAAAGTACAATGCTGCATGAATATGAAGACAACAAACACTGCTACAACACAGACAGAGACGAGTATGTTTACAAATGATGATAAACAGACGCAGACCATACAAAATTGTGAAGCAACATCTCCATGTGTAGACCTAGATGAAAATGTAAATATGATCTATACTTCAACTCCTGCAAGCCAAAAGAGGAAGCTTAATGTGTCAGATATTTTTACACCATCTCCGCAAAGTGCTGTCAGCGACAAAAGAAGAAAACTACATGAATTAGATGATACGTTTCAAACTGTAGATTCATCGTTAGCTGACACTGAAATAAGTGCATCAGAATCAGAGGTTGAAGATTCTTCAATAGCTAACCTTGATGATTATGTTTTAGTGCATAAAAATAAACTATTTGAACTGCTTCAGAAGTGTATGCAATGCGGTTCGCCTGCTGAGGTGAATAAAGCTATCAAGTGCGGCTATGAAGTGAGTTTTAGAAATTCATGTCTTAATGGACATGAAAACAAGTGGTCAACAGACCAACCAGTGCCAAAAAGTACTTACAAAAGTTCACTGAACATTGCTATTCCAGCTGCTACTTTAGCATGTGGTGCTACATTTACTACCATAAACAGTGTACTTTCAGAAGTAGGTGTGAATCGTGCATCCGAACAGCACTTTTATAAAATTCAGAGACAAATTGTTTTTCCAACAATAGAGGACATTTATAATGAACATCGTGACCTATTGTATGAAGAAGTTCAAGATATCCATCAGTCATCAGCAGTAACTCTCATTGGGGATGGAAGGTGCGTATATCCTCATTTAGAAATTATATGACAATGTAAAATTTATATAATTCTGATTACAAGAGATTTATAATTTATTATAATTTAAACAATAATAGTGTTACGCTGTTATGATTTAAGAAACACAATCACAGAATGAGAGGTGAACTCCAAAAAAGCTTTAATTGGCTATAACAATACCATAATAGGCCTATAGTAGCAACACAAAATGACTAATTAGAATCACTCAGTACTTCTATTTAATTTTAGCGCTTAATTAGTTTTACACAGTGAACTGAACACTCTAGACTCTACAATACGGTACTTAAGATTTTTGAAAGTAGGCCAATTTCAAAAAAGAAAAATAACTTCTCTAAAAAACAGGTCCAGTCATGTACAGATACTTGAATTATTTCTAATTATATAACCTAGATTCCTCAGTAATTCACCTATATTGATAGTTAAACATAAAAATAATGAAAACAATGATGTATTTAAACCTATTTTTTTGCAGATTCTATGAAAAGTCACAGTTAATAAATTTTTGAATTGAACCGTTAATCTGTTATATAAAAAATCATAGTGTTTGTGAATAGCTTTTTTTGTTCTGAAGTTGAAACTCACTTCTATCATATCTGCATGTAGACAACGCCCAATCTTGACTTTTCACATTAGGTAACCAATAGATGAACCAATAGCTGCTATAATGTGTCTGCTCATTTAGCGGTCGTAAATGAACAACAGATCATTGTAAAGTTTACAGAAGTTTTATATTAGCTACAAAATGAATGGTCACAAATCTCACAATATATTGGTTCATCTATAGAATGCCAATTTGGAGTCCTAAATTTTTATTTGGAAAAGAATTATATACTTAAAGTAAAACCTCAATATAGTGTGTACAAACCTACCAGATTTTCGTGATCTAAAACCGGGACACTTTTGCCAAAGGGGGGGGGGGGACAAAATTGAAAATAACTGAAAAATGTAATTCGAGGGCAATTTTTTTTATTCAGAAAATCGCACATTTTAAGCGTTTTTTTTAGGTCAAGCTATTTTTCGGTAATGATTGCTGTATTTTGTAAGATTTCAGCACATTTTACTGGAAATTTACTATATTTTAAGAGAATTTTAGAAATTTAAAGGATTTCTAAATTATTATTATTATTATTACTATGAAATTTTCGATAAAGTTTGACGATATAATTCCTATTTCTACGACTTTTCATTCCCAATACAATAAACTTTCGTAAAATTAAAATACAATGTAAATATGGAAATAAATCCAAAAGTGCTCAGAGGTTTTGTAACTTAGGAGAGGAAATAAAGGAAAGTTGAAGGCCATCCGCGAAGCGTCACCATGATTGTCGCGAGCGAAGAAATTTTTAAAAATTAACAAGTTAAAAACTACACGATTTCAGCTAAGTTTTTACTGATTTTTCTCATATTACAATCATTTTTTTTCTTATTTTTAATAGCAATAATATTAAAAGAAAAGAGAGTCATCTTCTTCTAAAACCCGGGACATTAAGGCGTCCCGAAAGACTTTCGGGACACGGGATACTTTTACCTAAATCCGGGACTGTCCTGGTGAAACCGGGACGTCTGGTAGGTTTGAGTGTGTAAAAAATAAAAAAGACTGTTTTACTTTCTACTAAAACAAACTAAATAGAATATCCTTGCTCATCGAATTAAATTTTATACGAGGTATGCTATTTAAAAGATTTTTTCTTTACATAAATACACATTTGTAAGTTGACAGTGTTATACACCATTGGAAAGGTCTTGAAAGAATAATTAATTTGATGCATATCATGCCTAGCCTACAGTGTCTAAAAAGTATTTCCAAAATCGGGGGTCAAAATGGCCACCAGAGTAAATTATTGGTGGCAGGCCTCGATTTTAGTGAAATTTTCAGCTTGCCAGGCGGGCAAGTTGACAATTCTTTGCACTTGCCCGACAGCATTTTTACTTCCCCCAAAACAGATGATCAGCTAGTTATAAAAAATTACTAAAATATCATTTTGAGAAAAAAAACTACTTGCCCTTTTCAGTGGTATATAGTTACTGTTATTATTTACTTAATTTATTGATCATAGTTATTCTCAAACCTTGATTAATAGCTATGTCTTGAATTCAGAAGTTTATAATTTATATCACTTCAGTCATTTAAAAT
>JAQIWE010002108.1:0-13951 GCA_034698565.1 Campodea plusiochaeta | reverse complement strand
ATATGATACCAGCACCTATTGATTGTTACTTTTTCTTCAGTTTTCAATGATTATTCTGATAGAGACCTAGGTCTCAAATGATCACGATGTTCTACTGATAACTTCAAATAGCCTACTTCGACAATTCTTGAACACATTTTGAAAAGAATCTGAAAAATCCATAGAGGATAAAGAAAATCCTTTTTCCCCACTTTGAGTAATTCAAAATTCTGAATTTTCTAACCAGCTCAATTTACAGAATAATTAATACATCTAATATCAGATGAGTTTACAGATTGAGCACAAATAAACCGGAGTAATGATAAAGGCTAGACTGAAGTAATCTAAATCGACTAACAAATCATCCCATTGTCTTATTTCCAAAAATACAGTACAGTAATAGCAATGTTGCCAAGATAATTGCGTTTGCATCATGGTTGATAAATATATAGAAAATGAATCAGAAAAATTACATGAAGGAACCTAGAAAACACAAGAAATCGCTTAGAAATTAAAGATCACAAGCAATTTGTTTTAAACGAAACCCATCTTATCAATTATTCAAATATTGTTTAACTCCAATATATCTCTCCTCCTCAATCTCACTGCCTCCATCTCTTAATCCGTATTAATCAATTACCTCCTCGAAGTGTTTGTTATTATCTTCTTCGTCAGTATCTCTGGGGGCAACGAGGTCACGTGTTAGATGCACCAATTACAATAATGGTCCTATATTTCACCACAGAAGCAGTGCATTTATTTAATCGATAAATAGGATGTAGTCTCACTTTTCTTACACAAGAATAAACAAACTTTTCCTAATAAGGATAATGAGGTTGTGAGAAATATATCAAGTTACTACTGAAGTTGCTAAGGGTACTCCTCGAGTTTACAGGGATGAGACTGTTATTGGATACTATTAGTATAGAATTTTATCGTCTTTTCTCAATTTGGTAGCAGATAGAGAGATTTTTCTGCAAGACGAGGGCTTATAAGTTATTGTAGGTTCAGGAAGTCTGTTCATTGGGTCAAAAAAAAATCACGGAGTCATAACGAAAAGACCTGTGTCTTTTCTCAACAAGTTTTGGTCTTCTATGTTCACTGTGGCCGCTACTCATAGGGCCTTTCCTAAACTCAAGATTTGATGTTGTTTGTCTGGTTTGGTCTTGGCAACATGTTTGGATAGTTTAGAAACGCTTTTTCTGACCTCCAAAGTGGTTTCTTTTTATAAATAAAATAATAACAGTGGTAATTTTAATTTCCGTACTATTTTAATTTTTACCTTCAATCTGAAGTTGAATCCAAGCTCATTCAGTCATTTTTATAATAAAAGCTTCATATATAACTTTTTTACTTCACTGAAAGCTGAAACATTTGTAAATATTCGATTGTTTACGTCGTCTGCTAGCTCAGACAAAAAAGTATGGTTTAAAAGTCTGAGTTATATGTCTGAGTAACTGAGTTTAGAAACACTTTGTTCTAAGTTAGAATATTTTGTTGATCTGAGTTTAGAAACGGTTTTCGTGCGTTCTCTGGATTAGGAATACATCTCGTCTCGGGATTTTTACACAGTAGCTTGTAGCAGACTCACTCTTGTGTTACTCCAGAAATGTACATTTACATGGTGGAGAGCGGAAGTTTTCTGAAATCAATACACATTTACACTAATAGCTTCACAACATTGTCCACGGATGTAATGCTTCTCAACAATGCCTTTTCTTTGTGGTAAAATATTAATTTTAATGTAGTCTAAGTTAAGTTTTTTGCGTATAAGTCACCAAGGAATAGCATGGTATAAGACAATTGCTTCGCCTCGTAAAGGCTCATCAGTTATACTTGATGTCCCTGGCATTTAAGAGTCGAAACAGCTGTTTTATACCACCGCTCTTCCTTGATGACTGTAAACCCTAACATCCTCTAACTTCACCATGCTAAAAATTACTATAAGTTTAAGTGAGGGCAGAAAATCCGCTTGCTATTTCAAAGCGCTCGAATAAAAATGCAATTTAGCATGGCAAAATGCGGATTTCCTACATCCATGTAAACGTAATTAGTCTTTTGTAACTGCAGTCTTGCTGTTTTGCTTTGTTTTGAAGAAATGATGATAGTATACCCTCGTCGTTGCATCGAAACCGCAGTAAAGAAACTCTACCACTCACAAAGAAGATATCAAAGAACAGGAATAACGAAAAAGCACTAACTCGTAAGTTCATTTAATTTATCCAGATTAGTATGAGGATTGTTAATTATTTGAATAATTGGGTTAGAGAAATTGTCAGTAAAGGCATATGAACTATTGGGACAAAGTCAAAATTAACGACTAAAGCTGTGAATATATTTCACATAATAAAAAACGCTCATAAATATAAATAATGCACCTTTTCTATTTTCAACCGAGACATCATATACAGTTTCAGAAGAGTAAAATTTTCTCCCATTTCCAAAATGTTGGTACAGAATGAGAAAATAAATGCATCTATAACATATTCGCAAGATCAATTATGAATTTAACGATTGAATTTAACTGGCTGCCAGTTTCCCTAATTACTCAATTTTATTTTAATATCAATTTACAAAAGAAAGTTTAGATTCCTGTACAATATATATGAGACGAAAATATGCTGCTGATAACTTTAATTTTGCTTCACAGAATAATCTAACTATTTTCAGTTCATATCAAAGAACCACTGAACCAGATAATTTGGGTGATATCGTTAGCAGTGTTTCAAATATATGTAACAGGCGCCAGTTATAGCATATAAATAAAAAAATCTTTGACCGATTTCCGATTAATGGTTGGCAACCCTGTTTTGTTTGTTATGTGTGAACGGTTAGAGAGAATTGTTATTCCAAACTTTATCTTCTATTGATTCCCATAAAACTTATTGCTCCTGGGTTATACTAACAAAGCGGAATTAAAGCGAAACACAATAAGAGTTTTATACAGTATTGGTTAGGTCAAGATATGTTACAGATTCCTTATCATAAAATAATGGTCATATTAATTTGCATGGATTGATACAGTATAAAAACTTGCTTTCTGTTTCCCCAAGCTAAAACCTGAAAATGTAGTCTAGTTAGGTCATCGTAATTATTAACTTTACTTCTTGTGAACTTAGCAGTAATTCATTATTTTTCGTATATATGGAAATATAATAAGATCTACGAGGGCTACTCAAGAAGGAATGAGACTGACCTTATATCTCGAAATCAGTCAAAGATAGAGATCTGTCAGTGCGAAATTCAGAAACAGCATGTCTTTTTACATAATCTGACGAAGTTTCAACATCGTGGTACCTGTTAGTTTTATATCTGTACCAGCTCTTTGAACTAAGGGATCTTGACTTTCGCCTACCACCTCATGGACTCAATATGAGATGAGATGAAAATCAGTGTGTGATCATTAAATTCTGTTTTCACCTTAATAAACTGCAGTACAGTATGACAAATTAATATATAACATGCTCCATTTAAATAACATCACTTTAGTATATCATAAGTGCTGTTAACCAAACAAGGTAATCGTCACCAGCACTTTTGCTATCGTTTTTTACAATTCTGTCATTTTTCTGGCTTTGGGTGCCAATTCAGCATGTAGGTGACTTCTATAGTACGTTTCAGTTTTCTGGGTTTGTTTTGTGTACCTTACTCCAGTTTTTTATTTTTAAAACTTAATTTAATGGTCACATACTGATTTTCATCTCATCTCATATCGACTCTGTTGAGGTGGTAGACAATAATGAAGGTCTCTTAGTTCAATGAGCTGGTACAGCTGTACAAACTTGGTCAGATTATGTAACAAGACATACAGTTTCTGAATTTCGCACTAACAAATTTCTATCTTTAACAAATTTCGAGATATAAGGTCAGTCTCATTCTTTCTTGACTAGCTCTCGTATGTATCTATTAAATATAAGTACATTTTAAACCCAAAAAGAAAACAGCAATGTTCTGATACACAAGTAAAAGTTTACAAATATAGTTTCAATAATTCATTACCATACGTCTCTCCATAAAAAAAAGCATACCGAATCCTATTTTACTATTCACCGAAAAATTTGATCCTGAATACATTTTACCTCTAAAGCAAGCATCCATATTAAAATCCCCTACTCATACTGTATAATCCATGAAGGATAATATTTGAAACCCACCCGCAAGCCGCCATATTATTTCATTCCAGTCGCTTAAACTCGCATCGGAGGTTTTTAAAGATGGCGTTCCTTTTCATCTTCTTCTGCTACAAAGCAGACGAAATTTGCTTTTGGTGCTCGCTCATGCGGATGAACTAAAAGCTCACAGAAATATTTGTACATCATGCCCAATATATAACAGTCTTTTCAAAGTCATTGCGGAATGGATATATTAATATAATTAGCATTTTCAAATGGGTTAAGCAGAGGTTTTTTTTTCAGTGGATTTTGTCAGAAGTAGAATTATAATGGGATATTAATTTAATTAATTCAAAATTCCGTTAGTAAACCTGTTCTTATTTTGTTAAAATATTTTGGTTCTGGTAGAAAAGCAAATTCATAATTTACCTTTGGGATTATTGGGAAGGAAAATTTACTTGAACTTAATCTATTTCGTCGAAAGTTTCGCGTATACGTATTTCGTTCATTGTTAAATCATACACTCAATTCGTATTCACATCATCATATTTAATTAATCTTTAATATATCCGTGTTCTTTCCAAAGTACACTTTAAAAACATTTTCTGATTTGATTATAATGCAGAGCCCCAATAATGTTAACAAACTGAGTTGATGTTCTAAATTACGAAGAACAATTTCAAAGAACATACAATTTTTAAAACCCATCGTATAGCTTTTGTTTGTAATCAAATTCACGTATTCACGTTACCCAGAAAAACGTCATAAGAAAGAAAAGGAGTAAAGTATACTGTAGGTCTTACATTACTGCACAAAATGATTTGAGTTTTTGCTTCGGATTGATTTCTTTCGATCATCCCATCGCTCGTCTTTAGTTTCCATTTATAACTGGTAAATCAATTGATTGATTTTTACTTCTGAGAGACATGGATTCATAATTGCTCAATATTTCTGGTATTACGATTAGTAAATTTATAAATGAAAGAAAATCTTTGTCAATATCTAAGCGAAGATCTTTCACTTTTATCAAGACGATATTGTTTCCTTTATACAAGTAGACTTATCAGTTGTAATACCAGGAATGTTGAACAAAATTTCTTTTGTTCTAATACTTTAAAAAGCACAGAAATTTATTTGACATAAGAAATAGAATTAGAAACGACAACTGATGCTTTAAAATCACTAATGAGATCCTAAACACCTCCACAAATAACACATTTTAAACGAACTCTGGATATCTTAATAGACACCTAAAGAGTCTCAGGTATCATCCAATTACTTAACTCTTTCCTTTAAAACTCGCAGCATTGTGAGAGAGGCGTGGTGGACTGGTGGTTAGAGAATATCTAACATGTAATCTGCATTGGAATCACCAACAATCACTTCACAGATGGATGTTGTCTTAATAAAGAGTTGAAGAAATGACATGGGTCTCTCAGGTGAAAGGGAGGATGGATTTACTTAATGAGTAACAGTTTAAATCTAATGAATAACAAATTTGAAAGAAGTCTGTTTCCGATAGATCCTTAGAAGTAAATTACGATGTATAATAACATGTAACATAACCTATACAAAATCTTAAGGACCTATTCTCGTTATCATAGTTTGACAGTTTAAGCTCCTCAGAAAAGGGTGGACAATAGAGTCACTGCTGTTTACCATTGTAAACAAAACTTTCCCCTGTCAAAATCGTCAATTTTCTAAAGTGGAATAAGTCCTTAAGATTTTGTATAGGTTATATCGGTGTTCATCCAGGTCGTGTTGTGTTATAGGTTTTCCTGCTTTTGTCGTTTTTAGGTCTTAAAGTCTATCTTTTCAATGGATTTAGTTTAAATAAATAATTTTAATAGTTCTTGATTGGATAGATTTTGAATAGGAAAAATTTTACGGCCTGAACACCTTTTCTATAACAGTTTATCTTTACATTTCAGAATTTGATTCCCCTTGAAATATTTTTAATGCACAAGCAACAGCAATATAATTATTATATTTCAAAAGCAGAATTCAACTTTTACCTTTCGCTATAACTGAAGTTTCTAGAGTAATTCATTCTCTTTTTTCCCTAAAATATGAAAAACTTTTAAAATATTCAAAAAGTTGTTAACACTTTTTCCGCTACACTAAGTTGACAATTGAGTAATCAAATACCCTTTATTATATAATATTAACACATGATATCCACTGCTGGTATTATTTGGTTGAAAACTTCTATCCGAATATCAAAACAACATAAATTATCACTCGCTTCCAGTTGTTCGTAAAATATCCAACAAACAATGCATTTCATGGGGAATTTATATATATCTAATTACAAATTCCGTTTGATGGGATATATGGTGGATTTCATTTTGTTCCTTGTTCAAGTAGAATATTTTCGTGTTCAGGTTGTACCAAGTTATATGAAGTACGTCATAGCCTAATGTACGCTATCTTTAAATTGTTTTTGATGTTTGTTGCATTTTTTAAATATATTTTCAGAATTATTAGTATAACCATGAAACGATCGCAATCGTTACCTGGTATAACCGAACTACTTCACATGGAACATTTTATTCGTGACAAAAATTACATGGAAATCTAATAAAAGAGCATTTCTAATAAAAGAAGAAGAGTTTACACCAAAATATGCTGACTTCTCCATGTTTAGTAAGCATCAACTTTTCGAACTGTTATTATTTTTAAGTTTCAGTCTCAATAATATAAAGAAGAAAATAAAACTATAAGCTATATATTTCTGTTCAAGTGCATCAGAATGCATTCAGTATTGTTCTTAATATAGTTTAAATTTGAAAACAAGGAATTATAAGTATAAAAAGTATGGAAACGGTATAAGTGCTGACAACTAGTCGCGGAGCTACGGGGGTGGGGGGGCTGAGTGAAACAAAAAGAAAAAGAGAAAGACAAATGAAGAAATTGTGTGTTATTTGTGACAATTGTGACCCCAAATTTGAATAAGCGAAATTATTGAAAAGTCTTTCGTCGTCTTTTCTAAAATAACTCATTCCTAGACTGTAATTAGTGTTACTTCTGAGAGACATGGATTCAATTTAAATCAAATTTGCTTGGGTAACGATTGGTAAATCCATAAATATTGACAAAGTTTTAGTTTCGTTTATGGATTTACCTCAAACAAATTTCAAGCAAATTTGCTTGAGGAATTCGCCCTCGGGATACACAACTTTGAACTGACATAACTTCTACTTATCAGCCCTTCCCATGACCTAATCCTGGATCTGTGCCTGATGCTAAAACTGACTTTTTGAATACAAATTGTACCTAAAATATAAATCTGGCAACTCTCTAAAACGCAACAAAATTACTTTTATCTTCTCTATCTATTCCCATTAGATAAGTATATGCTAATCTAGTGAATTTGTATGCCATGTGGAAGATTGTAATTGGCTTAAACGCCGCTAGAGGTGTTTGTCGCTAGCGTTGACAGGTGGTGCTGCGATCGGGATTTACGACTTGAATTAGGGTGGCTATACTAACAGAAAATGACCAAAACGTCACTGTTACATGAAGAAAATTAAAGTTAGGGTCGACAAGGTTTCATAAATATGTCAGTCCAAGCTGAATTCTTTTGTTGGAGATATTAGGAACCTGTCGTGTTAGAAAATTAGAATTCTACTCCAATGGACCAAGCCATAAATAGCAGTGGTGATCTAAGCATGTTTTCGGATAAAATTTTGGTTGGATACAGATACAGTGTTTTATTAGTATAAAAGGTGAATTTTTACCTACGTGTTATCAAAATCAATCTTTTTTGCAACTTCGTATAAAAGTTGTTCGATCCGTTGCAGATCTAGTGCATTAAATTTTTTTCTATTAAACAGCAACTTTAATGTTAACTGAAAATTTAAAAAATTGACATGCAACAAGATAGGCTAACTGCAATAATATTATCTTTTCTCTATAAACAAAAAAATAGGGAGAAAATCGTGTTTAATATTATTTTCAAATCCCTGAACATTTACAAATAAAAATCAAGATAAGAAAGAAGATCAGTCAAAATGTCTGCTCTTTTAAAATTAGTACTCTAAATAGGATTTGTTACAGAGATGACTCAAGATATTCAAATAAAAAATCAAGATAATAAAAATTTGTAAGATTTTTTTTCTAACTTTTCTATATATTCATAATGTTCACCAATACGTCATCAAAATTATTTTTCTTCATACAAACTGGTAATTTTGAATAAATAATCTTTTTATGAATCTAATTAACATCCGAAAATTGCTAAAAATTTGGTTTAGTAGTTTTCAAGAAATTATTTTTTGTATTTCGCTAAATCCCTATCTTCTAACATGCTGGGGGAGTGGGGGATACATTTGTCTCCCATCATGTTATAAGATAGGAATTTAGGTTTTTATAAAAATTAATTTCTCAAACTCTTGAACCAAATCGTTAGAAATTTTCAGAAGTTCTTTAGATTCATTAAGATATAATTCAATCAAAATTACAAATTTCTGTGATCCAAAATAAGAAAGTGCGATGTCGATGTCAACTACTCTTTCTGCAAATGAACATTATCAATACTAAATGTACTATAACAACTTTAGTTTATCTATTAGGCATAAGATATAAATTTCACTCTCTGCAAATGCATTACAGCAAGTAGGTAATCTTACATACATAGATATCTGCAAATTCAAATACACAATATCTGTATACTCCTAAAGCCTGTCCACAATCTTTACTACTAACATCCCCGCAATAACATGAAGTTCCTTCCCGAGGAAGTTGCATGTTAATTACACGACTGCCACATTACACTAGCAGTTATATTACAAGTACACTTGTTAGTTGAAGAACACTTATAAGTGCTGAAGAGACTGGGGAAGATTTGGTATCAGTACAGCACTTACTACTTCAAACCGTCTCTCAACGATTACTTGTACTTCAGATTATGATACAGGAGGTTCAGGATATAGAATAAGTTCTTACGGTTTGGGAGTTGCGACTTCTAGAACTGTATTTAATATGTTTTTAGTACAAGTGGGTTTAGTTGCTTTGTTTAATTATATATTGAAGTATTAATTTCATAGATTTCGACTGATCAAGCAGGAATGATTAACTGATCAATTTATTGTCACATATAATTATGTTTTTACTTTCATTTCAAACTTTTTTTCTCGCTTACATATTAAATAATTATAAAGGTGCAAAGTATTATATAAAGTAACTTGCATAATATAAATAGTTAATTTCGAGTTTTCGACATCAGCAACTTTTCATTTACTCTTTGTATCGTTCCGTTACCTTACAGATTTAGATGAAAAGAAAATCCATTCACATACCTGAAACAAACAGAAAAGATAATTAGTATTCGTTTTAATTGAAATATCTAGATTTGTAAAATAAGTTCAACACTACTCTAGTGAAATTTGAACAAAAGACTACTGTCCACAGTTATAAGCAATATTATGTGATCCATTTGATAGTTAAAGGTCCATTTTTCAGCGGGATGCATCGTTTTTTTAACAGATCTTATCTTTCCCATGTGATATTGAGAAAAATATAAAACAAAGGAAGGGTGGAGGGAATAAAACGAGTGTTGGAAAACTATACGATACAGATTTAAACCTGTATTTTTTTCAACCGGGAAGCCATCAGGCATCTTTTCCAACACATATATCCCGTTATACTTTCTTTGATCTCTATTGTACTCGTTTTTCCTAGAGACCGATAAGCTGTGCTGGAAAAGATGGCTTCCCGCATTGAAAAAATACCCATTTAATTAAGTATGAGTAAATAAATTGCCTGGTATTAACACTGACCATGCGAACTATGTGAGATATGAAGAATGAGAAAACTCATTTCAATTTCTCCTTAGAAAATTTGTGTATTACCCAGTGTATTACTGACATCACCATTTCCACTCAATCTTTTCAAAACACTTCCACCTCAAAACAAACATCTTATTCAACCCCCTCCCCCTTCCTTTCCAAAAAAGATCCTCTAAACAATAAAGTTGAGTAAAAATGTGATATTTCCTTGCTGCCAACCTCTGCACAATATCCTGTTGTACATAAACTCACTCCGGGTGGTTGGTTGTACTGAAACACAGTGGGATATCACCTGTATATAGGGATATATAGGATATCACTGGGATTTAAATATATTCACGAAAGGGGAGGGGGAGGGTAATGGAGATGTTACGTACTGGTGGGCAGATATGGAAAAAGTTCCGTAATGTAGTAATGAGAATCCAGACAGCTTTTGCAACATTTTAATGAAAATAAGGATGAATAATACTTACAGTTAAAATCTTACTATTCAGAATATGACTGCAAATAAGAATGAAACACTTAAAAAACATTTTTCTTCTCCAAATTTAAACTTCAATGAATTGTTTCACAGGGCCGCTTTGCTCCCATTACCAGGCCAACATGGAAGTTTTTCCAAGCCTGCTGGTTGGTATGGTACTATTTTTTTTCTTTTTTTGTTTGTGTGTAGAAGGAGCGTAAAAAATAAGTTATCGAAAAAATAAGTGTTTTCAAAGTGGGTTTTGTGACTATAAATTACTTAAATTTTTAATTTCAATCAGAACCTATTTACCCAATTATAATATATTTCAATTTGAGAAAATATAATTATATTATTTATATATTATTCATTAAATTGCACGTAAAACTTTGGTAGTTCTACATTGCAATATCAGCTGTTGCGATTCCATGATCATTTAGCAGCTTAGTCAATGCTTCAAACCTACCCACGGTGACCCTAAATGTAGATTAATAATTTCTTCTCAGCATCAATTTGATAACTTTGTTTGGGACAAGCTATCATTTTAAAACTTCATTTTATCAAAAAAATATTTCTAATGATTTTTTTTTTTATTTATAGTTTGTATATAATCCCCTCTTTAAAATAATTTATGAATAGTTCATTAAAACAAAATCTGTAGGTATATATCTATTTGCGTGGCTGCATGATCTAAAACAATGCAGGTACAATTTTAATCTTCATAGACTATAATAAATATCGATCTTTTTTACTTATAAATTCCGTTAAAAAGAATACAAAAGAACCTTTATTTACCCAACATTGAATACTACCAAGCTAAACTTTACTTTTCCAAACCAGAAGAAGAGAAATCTGTGCACAAGAATTGACCTATTAAATATTTACCATTGATTGAAGAAAATATCGAAGATCATACTTCCCTCTAATCTCTTTAGGGATAAAAGTTCGATACATTTCTCCACACTCTCTCTGTAAATATTTTATGTATCCAGCAGAATCATATGAAGAAGAGATTTAACCCTTTCGAAATCATAAGGAAAATTCAGTACTGAACTGATTCTTGGAAGATGATTTATAAGAATACAAAAAATATTATTTTGTTTTTATAGAATTTAATGAATTTACTTTTATATTTTAATATTGGTAACAGATGACCTTTTACTATATGTCTCTATTCTTTGTCTTATTCTAATTGTATATAATTTTGTAATATATCACACAACTGTAATTGGGCTCACGCTCATGACTGTTGTTCTGTGGAAGACCAAATAAACAAATTAAGCTTGAAGAACTAAAATTATAAAACATATGATAATATGTTTTTTTTTTTAAAGTAGATCTGTAATAATACGCTCGTATTATGACGTGTTCTGTATAATTATAATTGCTGCATTAAAGTCTTTAAAATGGCAATGCATTTACTAGTATATTGAAAATTTTGTATACTGTTGCTCTTTTTACCAAGAAATATATTCTGTATCAGAAACTGGTATAGTTCGTCGCTGTAATCATATTCCTGAATTGATTACACAACGAAGATTAACTTAAGATTATAAATCCCATATAAGAATAATAAATTACAGTTATACATGTGTAAAGTATAGTAATTAGAATATTTACACGGATCCAAGACGTTCCATAAATTTATTAAAGTATCTGCTGTACAATGAACTGCTGTACAAAAGTATGGTTGTGTTGAAAGATTAGCAATCTGATAATGATGGGATAATAAATAAATATCAAATATCTGGAGTTGGAATGGGTTAATGGGTCAAATGGGTCACCATTTTCGGTTGGGTCAATAGGTCATGGGTCATTTTGAGTCAATGAGTCATGGGTCATGGTGTTCTTGTTATATCTCTTACTTCCAATAAGATATTTTAAATTTTTAACCATGTTTCGGTTTCCAATTTAATCCTATAGCACGTTATTTCATAAGAAAAGATAAAACAGACAGAAAGAATGTGTAAAGATTAATATATTGCGATCTGAAAACTGAAATAAAACGCAACAGAAATTGCAACCCTTCAAACTCGCGAACACCTTTGAAAGCTGTTCCCAGGCCTCTCACGAACCATTTCCAATTTCTCCGTACAATCTCGTGTTTGTCTCTTGCAGATGAAGATGCAATCACTCCTTACACAAACTCCCATAGAACCACCAAAAACAGGGGCGTACGTAAGAGGGGGTATGGTAATACGGCATGGAAGAGTGGGGGAATACAGAATTGGTTCAAGCATCGTGAAGGTGACAGAAGAGTTGATTTCGGTAGTACCGAGCAAATTATAATGATGGAAATTTCATAATTTTACTATCCCGGAGAAACCACTTAAGGAGTATACAACTTAAGGAGAATCCCGTAGAATACAACATTAAGATTTTAAAATGAAGCAGAAATTTTGAAACACAGAGAAAGGTCAGCGAACAAAAATTTAAATTTTTTAAAAGATTTTAAAATAATATCCCAAATACTGCAAGGAATATGATAAAGAAGTAAAATCATCAACTATGATTCCCTATATAGAAACATATCATTTCAAAGTAACATATTTATTGCAGTTAAGAAATGTCTATAACAAAAGAGGAACCTAATTCCAAGTAATGAACTGTCTCATCATAGCGTTCGACACTAATATATTAGCATCATTGCATGCATATTTTCAGTAGAATAAAATTTCACAGCTCTTCGTCAACCTCAAAAAACGATGTAACGTACATCTCCATGATGGCTACTAATTATCTTGCCCAAAAGCTGAACCAATTCTCATCTCCGAATATATTAGACCGGAAAAATCGCCACAGAGTCCTCAAAATAAATCTTCCAACATGCCCTCATTGTTTTACTGAAGAAGATATTTCACACGTTCTTTTGCAGTGTCCCAGGTATACAGAAGCTCGTAAAGACATAGAAGCTCTATTTGGAAAATTAAACCTAGAATTGAACATAGAAAATTTACTTGGCGGAATTTTAGTCCCAAGAGATAAGCTTAGCATTATATGTTCCGCTACAATATCTTTTCTGAAATCCATTAATATTATAAACATAATATAATTGCTATAACTCACATCTAAAATTTAAACTGTAACGGGGTGAAAGGAGTTAATCCATAACGCCCAAAAAATACAAATCAATCAATCAATCAAAATCTCAAAAAGATCATCCCACTAATTTTTTAATCTTCCTTGATTAAATTGCTGAATGGAGATGAACATTAGTTTTAAAAATTGTTTTTTAAATTTGTTTCCGTAATAAATGGCGATTCGTTTCTTAAAAGGTTATCTATTAAGAGGAACTTTTTTTATATATCTAGCGACGATTTTTGATGTTACCTAAACCTTTTGAAAAAACTTCATGATAAAAAATAAAAACCAAAATAGAATTCATAATTTGCTTGTTGTTCTTGACTCATTCTTCCAATGAAAAGTTTCTTTTGTAGCTAAACTAGTTTTGGTTTAATATCATTGTCAGCAAAATATAGGCCTATTACAAAACAAATAAGATTTGGTCGAGAATTAGCAAATTATCAGTTTATTTACGTTTGTGAAGTTGGCTCACCAACATCGGAGTTGAACAATGAAATCAATGTACTTTGTAGTACTCCCAATGAACT
>JAQIWE010002107.1:0-13954 GCA_034698565.1 Campodea plusiochaeta | reverse complement strand
ATTTACAGGTCGCTAAAAATGTATATAAATGAAAGGTGGCCTACGCCCTACGTAAAAATTATCAATGGAGTTGTACCATATAAAGCGACAGGCTACAGTGCTGGTTAAATAAAGTATCCAGGCACATTAAGCATTGTTTTTTTTTAATCAAAATCAAAAGACGTATTTTTGTAGAATATCTGCCCTTATACTTTGAAATGGCAGGTAGAAATTATAAACTGCTGGCATGTAATCTAAATTTCGCCAAATGGTTTTGTTTTGTTTGGGGTTGATGTTAATTAGGTCTGCTTTTTATGATCTCAGGCAACAACGTAGCAGTTTATGGTGTTTGATAAAGTGAATGGTTTATAAATGTAATTTACTGTACATTAATAATAAAATAAAACAATGGAAAATACGAATTTTTAGCAAAAAATGAATTAAAATAGTTCAATCCACTGTTAATAATTATACTGTGGCATACTATAACTTTGAAATAAATACTGGAAATCATTCATCTGGATACAAAATGAAAATACAGTAGAATAGAAATAATTTTTATAGAAAAGTAAAAGCAATGTCTTTTCTAGTTTGAGATCAATAAAACTATTTGAAAGTTTTTCTCTGTGACAATAATACTAATAGTTTTTGACACATATACATTTGTTATTATACTACTATAATCCTTTCACTTATGATTTAAATTGATGTTCGAATGCACACTCTATCGATTTCTATAAACGTCACTTTCGGTGTCACTTAGAAGAAAATCACTGTAGCACACTTTGAGCGTTGGAGAATTATGTGATCGATTAGACGGCGATGGCCTGTACTGTGTGTCTGATGAGTCTGAACCAATAGATCCAAAACACAGCTCGGCAAGGAGTCGTTGCTGTGGCGCTGTAAATGTACTGCCGATGGTAACTGACATCTGATATAATTTTGGGGATAATCTTAGAGTTG
This sequence comes from Campodea plusiochaeta, assembly GCA_034698565.1. Classification (NCBI taxonomy): domain Eukaryota; kingdom Metazoa; phylum Arthropoda; class Diplura; order Rhabdura; family Campodeidae; genus Campodea; species Campodea plusiochaeta. The sequence continues at coordinate 13,012 of JAQIWE010002107.1, read as the reverse complement.
TACTAAATTTTCACGTTCTCTGGACATTTAGTGTTCTTTCAGAGGCACTCAAAATGTACATGAAATTAACTGGTGTTGTGCATGGTGGAAGGTATAATATAGGAGGAAATTATGTCAGATAATTTCCTCTTGTATTATACCTCGTAATTGATATTGTGTTTTATTTGTACTTTCAATTTCTAAGAGTTCTCCTAATGCGAGTCTACAGCGATTTTTAGATTTTGCACTCTCGGTATGTTCCAAGCTGGATACTGTTAAATCTATTAGCAAACTTTGTGGATACTTTCGTTTAAATTTACTACGTCATTTCCTTTATAGAAATATTATATATATATGATTTACTTATTTTAATATCACGTTTTTAACTAGGAAATATGAATTTTGTAAAATTAGATCGTCAGCATATAATTGTACCTTGCAAAAACTAAATATTTTGGCAAAGAGTTAATGTTCATATATTTTATTTTTTATAAATATTAGTAAATGGATTTGGCTCACTTTGTTTATGCGTGAGGTTCAGTTCTGGTCACACTATTATTTATGATGGGTGATGACTCTCTGAGACTAATCATGAGCTCTTGAGATTTCTTACTCCATCCTGTTCTTCTCACTGCCTCAAACCAGTCAGTCTGTCTTAAACATCTCACATAGTGAGAGACCCAATTTTCTAGGCCTTCTGTCTTCGGGTCCTCACTTGTTTTTCAAGTTCTTACTACTCTTTCTCTCTTCATTCTGAATAGCATAAGCTACGACGGTGAATACGTCGAAATTTTTCCTACTCAAGACTGCTAACTCAGTACTAGAGTATAAAAACTTCAGAAAAGGTCTCTCTTCAGCTGTCTTTTTGAAAATGAACTCCCATGCCTTTTTCATTAGGGTCACTTGCATTTGGAGCTCCGTGTTGTTCAAAAGTTCAGTATATTATTTTGTTCATCAACACTTTATCTATTGTATAGAGATGCGTCATTCCTGTACCGGCAATTAGGGTTAGTACAGCGTTAGCAATGTTCCCAACAACCCCTCGATCTGTAGACTTCCCCATTATAGCTCGAAAGCATAATCTCCTGATCTCAAACATGGAGCCAAGCACTTTGTGCAAAGTCTGCATTTGAGGAAGGTGAGGATATTTATCCTCATTTCAGCAACTTCCTTCGTTAGTTGTTCCAATAGTCTTTGCAAAACCGGATATTCTGTTCCTCCACCAATACTTTAAATTGTCAGCAGTGAGTTGTTTCCCAATCATACATAAAAGAACTTCAATTAAGATAAGCTGTTGACCTCTAGATGGTAAATATTTATCCCAAGAGTCCCCCAATACTGCATCAATCTTACTTCTCTCCTCTTCTGTTAATAAATTCCACCTGGTAATAATATTTAAAGGAGTCAACCTAACAATATTGAATGACACCCCATGTGCGAGCCCTGCCGTCTTAATGAAGTCATAAATCTTGTTGTTCATTTCTAATAAGAAATTTCTAATCTTAGCAAATTAAGTCACTATAGTTTCTATCTATATTAAAAAAATTGAAATAATTTATATTTTGTTGCATTTTAACCAGAGTTGGAAATAGCTATAATTTGAGTAAGAATAATAATTAACAATACTTAATAATGGTGCTTAAGCCAGTCACGAAGTGGGACCTTGTAATTTATGAATTATAATATAATAATAATAATAATAATAAAAAAATTATAATTATAAGATGGTATTTAATGTTGATTAACTTTCACTACAAACTTTCAATATTATTATTAGCTGGAAATAGCTTTATTTTATAGTTACTTTCAGCGAAAGCTCTCATCGTTTGCTGTATAAGATAACTTCTTAAAAACTATTATTTATATTATTGCTATTCTCTGGAAATAGTTTTACTTTTCAGTTACTTTCAGCAAAAGCTGTCACCTTTTGCTCTATAAGCTAACTTCTGAAAATTATTATGACTTCATTCCAAATTCTTTATTTTGCATTATTTTATACTTGACTTGATTATTTGAAGATATGTGTGTCTTGGAAGATATGGATTACTCGACTTTAAAGATATAATAATAACCCAAACTGGAGAAATGTTATCTAAAAAAAAACAGTGATTAAGTTACATATTTTTTGCTAGCTCAAGTACAAGTATTTTAATTTTCCTTTCTTTATGCTGATGTTTTAGGACTGGGTTGAGTAATTTCCAATGAATGATCATAATCACTGTCAATTTCATTTATTTGATAATTATTTACGTTTGAAAAGGGATAATAATGTTGGGCTTGAGGATCCTCTGGATCTGGGAAATGATCAAATAATGGTCTAGGTTCAGGATATTGATTTACATCTCTATACAGATCTGGATGTCTATGGACTGGAGTTGGGTAAAAAATTGAATTTGTTTTAGTAGCAAGTGAATGGTAATCTGTAAGATGTTGATAAAAAGTATCTGGAATATCTCTCTCTGTAGTGTAACGTGGAGCTGGTATGACTCGATCTTGTGAATAATTAAGAACTGTGATATTTCTGCTTGATGGGTAGAGTGAACCAACATTGTTAGACCGTATGGATAGCTGGCACCTGCCTTGCTTCTTTCTTGTGGATTACGTGGGCCTGACATGTTCTCATGTGGATAATTCTTATCTTGTATGTTGTCTTGTGGAATAGTTTGAGCTGCTATGTTTCTGCCTTGTAGATAATTTTGACCTTGTTTTGTTTGTGTATTGAGGATAGGTTTGACCGGGCATGTCTTTTTCCAGTATATATGATTGACGTTCAATGTTTCTGTCTTTCACATATCTTGGACTTTCCAAGTTTCTGTCTTGAGGATAGCTTTGACCTGTCATGCTCTTGTCTTGCAGATTACTTGAAGTTCCTCCATTGCTTCTCTCTTGTGGATATTTTTTACCTAACTCGGGCCTGGCATGTTCCTGTCTTGTGGATAGTTTTGATTGGGTATGTTACTGTCTTGTGGATCGTCTTGATTTGGCATGTTTCTGGCCTGTGGATAACCTTGACTTGGAATGTTTCTATTTTGTAAATTACTTGAATCTGGCATGTTTCCAGAATATTCCGGCCTTCCAGGATGTGCATTTCGAGAATAGCTTTGATTAGTATCCTGATTGTAATTCCTTCCATCGTTGTGGTAATGTTTATCGGGATAATTAGAAGTTTGTGGTTGGTGCTGCACACTTTGACGATAATCAGAACAATGAGGAGGTGGCTTGGATGCATTATTTGTTCCAGGTATGTAATTGGATCCAAACACCTGGTAGTCTGGGGCAGGTATTTTATTACCAGCAACAGAAGACCTGTGATTACGTGCATCTGGTATATTATAATTTTGGTTAACGCTTTGTCCTTCATGATAATGTAGGTTATTCAGTGTCCTCGTTTGTCTGAGCCAGGTGTTCTATAACCACTATGATATTCTAGTTTGACTTATGTTGAGAGTGGATAAGTAGAATGACTCTGGTTAACGCTTTACGTCGTATATGAGTAGGTAGTATTTGATAGAAAACGCTCGCCTTGGAACTTCAGATTTTGTTCTTATGCGCATGGAGGTATCACTGTCTCCCACGAATAGATAAGGAAAAAACTTACATTCGGGATCTACCATCCTAAAATAGGGATGCAAAATATCCCATCGAGGGATCATGATTTGGACACTTTTGAAATCGCCCTGATGGCCAAAATATATGGTCCGGAAGCTCCTTTTTCCTTATAAAGAAAACTCGAAGTATAACACTGCACCATCTAAAAAAAAGCAGTCTGGAGACTAGATGAAACCTCCCATCTCGAAAGTATCACCACCAAATAATTTATGTCCATTTCAGAAACTTTCTCATAATCTGTTCGGGGACATTTTATCAGAATTATTAACTAAATTAAATACTTAATAAGTGAACTTCGTGATTAAAGAAAACAGTTACAGCGAGTCTAGTGGCATTTTAGTCCTAGTCTAGTCACTTTACACAACCGGTTTGAGAAGAAAAAAAATGTGGGTACTAAAGCGCAGTGTTTTAATATTGTTGGGCGCTAACACAGTTATTTATGAACTGTTGTTTTCTCTTGGACCACCCAGTTGTAATTTATTGAACAGATTGCTTTTGTGTCCGTCTTCAGACTGAATGTCCTTCACAATTTTTCCTATAACCTTGAATGGGTTCTCAGCCTGGTGCCCGTCACTAAACTCCTTTATGATGGACTCTATACACTTTCTACTTTAGTTTATTTTGGCATCCGGTTCGTAATCTATATCTGAGATTTCATAAGCAGAGGCCTTCATTGTTGCAAAGTCTTCAATTCTGGTATTTGACAAAGTATTAGTAATGATCGCTTTTGAGAAATTCTTCCAATTGCCGTACTTTTATTCCATTTCCACCTTCAGTGATTCTGCACAGGATGCAACAAACTTTGTGTCAAACTCATGGTATCTTAATTCTTCTGTTGGCATTTCAGAATCAACTCCCATGCAATCTGGCCTGGTCTTTCTCATTCTCAACTCTTGACTAGTATTTTATTGAATATAGTGAGGTATCCCTGTATTCTATTCCCCTCTCCCCTCGTCTTATTGTGTAGTACCGCATATAAGACAACTGTAGTGCTTGCTGGAACGAATCTAGTGGGTGTCCAGTGATCCAGTTTGTCATCTCTTTGACCCTATCTAACGCCACTCTGTCATCTTCACTTGCCTTACTAACCCAACAATTATTACTAAGTGGAAACCTGCACATTAACTCCAAACGTCGTATCATCAATATTGACATTCTGGAATGGGGATTTGTTGTGAATTTGGACAAAACTTTTCCTGGTCTGGGATTTGCAGTGTGACCTCTGGATAATTCCATATACATGTGTCTGATCTGCTGAAGATCTGCACTCACCTGTTCCCTGTCTTCTAGCTAAATGATTAGTCCCTAAAGCTGACTTTAGTGTCTCTAGGTCTGCAGGAATTAAATGATTAGTCCCTAAAGCTGACTTTAGTGTCTTTAGGTCTGCAGGAATTAACAGATTTTGTTCGACTTCTCTCCTCTCAAGGGCCTGCACCTTCTGTATCTCATCTGATATTATTGTATATCTAACATCCATGATGTTCAAAATGATAGGTAGCAACCTCTCCGCAGCATAAATAGTGTGTGATAGTTTGTGCCTGTCAGTACTAATGAAATCAGTATACAACCATTCACCAGGTTTATAAAATTTCTAAATACTCTCTTTGAGAACTCTTGGTCTTCTTCTCGGTAATGCCACTCAACATGACTACTGTGGTTGATGACGGAGTAGAATATGTGTCCATCCCCTTTTGTTGGCTTTATGAGCAGGAATATGGGGTAGTTCTTCACTTTGTTGAATATATATTCAGACTCTTTCCAGTTTTGCTGCACTGATAAGTTCACCTCTTCTGAAATTTGACCAATTATGGTTAGTGAATGCATTGCTATAGTCTCCATCCACTTTTTCCATTCTTCCTGTAAATCCTTGTTCTTTTTGATCTACATTTAAAAATACGACTTTCAATTACACCACATTTAAGATGAAATGTCGTTCATTTATTTGTCCATACACTTGTGTATATAGTAACGTGTAACAGCCTAGCGGTCTAAGATCTTTTCTCTAATCAACTCATACCATCTTCACCAGTTTTTGAGATGACTGCTATTCCAATCTAAAAATCATCTTAGCATCAAACTAAATTTATGACAAGCGCCTTAAGTTACGGAGAAGCGAAATGCTCAATCTTGCGTAGATATTTATAATAATTATTTAAGCAAGATCTAGGTTGAAGAAGAATGTTTAGGGAGTCAGTATACTAAATCATTACAACATAATCATACCTGACTGCAATACTGGAATTACTCATCGGATTTTTATATTTCGTTGCGGCCACAACACAATATACTATGACCCCTTCTAGAGTCATACTTGTTTCATTTGAATCTCATCATTTTAGGATAACTTTGTTCCAAATTCGAATTATCTACGCCCGTAACATAAAATGCGTCATGCTCCTCCAAGACTTTGTTTATTTCTCTCGAATTATTCAATCAACAATTACATGATAACAATATTGAAATATATCAAATAAAATAAAAAGGCAAACTGTAAGCGTTCAAGTTACAATAGTTTATAAGCGTTGATCAAGTTATTTCTTTAAGCGGAATTAATAATTAACAATTTATATTTATCAAATAAATAAAAAGCTGTATATAACGTCCCGCCCTGTCGGAGCCCGACTTCGGCAGATACGACAGGTCGAAACATAGCAATCAATTTTATTTTTTCCATGGCCTCCAGGTAAATTATAAAGTCATGGTACCAATGGGTTATCTTTCAGCTTTTGGATAAGTGACAAATAGATAAATACTACGTGAAAATTATTAAAACCTCTACATAATTCTTCATCTTCTCTAGCGTTATTTACGACTAACCTGTCCAGATGATCAACGTGCTTTTACATAAAATCTATTCCTTATCGTTCCACATTCCCACATTCATCTGAGCAAGCGCCAAGAAACGTTGCTAGAAAGAAAATGATTTAAAATATCTGCATATACATACAACAAAACAAAACAAAAAAAAACATGCGGAAGCGTCGTCCAATTAATTTCGGACCCAAAACAGGAGGACAAAATTAATTCTTGAACAAGTCGTAATGAGAAAGTTAAGTGTAAGACAATTAATCATAATCGTCCATTAAGGGCACAAAACATAATATACCGATACCTTACTAAACCAACATTGCATGTGATCTTATAAATCTTTTGATTGAGGACTTTTTGAGCGACAGAAACGTCTAGTTGGGTGATAATATTACTTAAGAGAAGCGAGTTAGAGGACTACTAAGAGAAAGTAAAGCGGCGTCTTTTTTCGAACTGCACTTGGAAATAACTTTACCTTCCGTCCCAGTTATAACTCATACTATCTCTCTGACTTCCGGGAAGCGATACCTTCAGACAGTCACAAGGGAACTTTAGTTCCAAAAATGAAACCACCTTTTGGCGACACTAGTGCTCATGTTATCATAACATGACTAAAAATTTGTAAGCGTCAGGATATTACATAGTGAAAGCGAACGAAAATTGTAATAATATTAACAGAAAAACACAAAGCATAGTTCGGCTGAACTTAGTTTTAATAAAGGGTCGAATTTAAGGCAAAAATAATCGAAAACAAATAAACATATATAAAAAATTCAACCAATTCATGGCTACCAGTTAATATTGTATAGTTCAAATAATCTAAAACAAATAAACATATAGAAAAAATTCAACCAATTCATGGCTACCAGTTAATATTGTATAGTTCAAACCAGTCATTATTTCTATGAACCACTACTACTAATCGACTGAACTGAGTCAAATATATATATATATATATATGGTAGCACATTTATGTTTATTAACACAATTTATAACACATATTCTTCTCCAGTCATAAAAATTAATTTGATGGGTAACATAATAACAAGGTGTCTTTGAACATAAGCGAAATATACATACTAAACAATAATTATCTTGAATGAAAGAACGTAACCAAGCAAACGACAAAAAATTATAGGACAATTTAAACTGAAGTTTTTGGTGAAAGAGTCCCATCATCCAAGGCTGCGAAATGTTGTAGATATCCATTGGCCACCTATAACGCAGCCACGCATGTTCTCAGCTCTTTATTTTCTCTAGTGAGTTACGACATTCGTGTTTTGCATGTACTCCAAAGCACCTTACGACTCTGTTCAGTTTCTGTACGGAGGGACATAAGAGCTGAATCAAATTTCGCTTCTAGGTTACTGATAGTTGTTTCGGGTACTTTGGAAGCGACGGATTGATTAGGTGTGATTTCGCAACACTTGTGTTTATCGTTGTTCGATTTGCTATTTGAAATTTCTACGTTGGGTCGTCCAGCTTGTATAACTGCTCTGTAGTCGAACTCCAAATCGACGTCCGAGCTGAGTAATACCTTGTACAGATATTGTGTGCTGGCGTCCAAAGGGCAAAAAATAGGCTTATGATTCTGCAGTATCTGACAATTCTTCCATGGCAATAAAGCATCAAAATTTGCGAAAGCGTCTCTGCGGCCCTGAGAATGAAATTGTTCCTTCCTTAAAGCACAAATGTGTCCACAGTAAATAAAAATATCGAAATGACAGTGTTTAATATAATACTTCAAGATCCCCCCATTTAATAGAGTGAAATCCCCAACATACATACGACGGGACTTCGCCTGTTCTCTGAGCATTTCTTCTGTGTCTAACAATGCGACCCACCCTTCAGAGATACGTCGGAGACCAGCATTAGTTGTCCGAGCTTTCTCTTGTACGTTGAGCAAACGGATAAGTAACTTTAATTCAGATGGTGGTTCAAAACTATCAGGACGACTTCCATGCACTGTGATTCCAATATGGTCGTCCTCTCGCTGATTAAGCGGATATTGCGTCGAAGATTATCACTCGTCATATCGTTCTGACTGTAGATTTTAGGAATAATCCAATTTGTAACATCCTTTTTTATATAGAAGAACAAAATCTGCTTCTTTATCAGTCAGATTCGAATTCAGTGTCAACAAAACAGGGTTGGAAATACCAATCAAAATTTGAATCTTTAGAGAGTGCGATGCAAACAAAACATACTTTCGAGTGGGAAAACAAACAATACCAACTGCTTTTTGGCTCTCTGCTGCAATCTTGTAATGAATATTTTATAATGAGAGGGCCATATAATATATCTTTGAAGCTACAAAATTCATAAAAACATACCATTTTCCTGTTCTGCCGAAACAAGATAAAATTCATCGGACCATGACGTCCGGGCAAGCTTTTCAGAATAAAAAAACCATTTAAGCGAATTAAATAAATGAAGTGAGCGTCAGATAAGATAGAGAAAATTTTTAAGGCTTCAGCCTGTAAAATGGGTTTCACAGAGTAGTGGGTGGTATCATTGGAAAGCTCTTGAAGTCTACTTTCCAAAAATATAAGAATCTATTCTGAGTGTTGAGGAAGTGTATATTGGCGACCAGTAATTGTCTGTGGTGTTTCAATTGTACACAATATGTGTTGAACAGGAATCCAACAAAGGTCATCAACATTTGGCCAGTGAAATGATGCAGATGGTTCTTGTGGACGCATAATTTAATGTAAAAATTCCCTTCCTGTTCATCACGTTCCATCACATGACCCACAAACCACTTGTTGTCATACACACAGCAGGTATAAGTGTTTACAGCTATTTGAAATAGATTTTCTTCGTTTTCCTCAATAAAAGTGAACGTCAGGACTGCATTGAGATCTTCGCTTATTCTACTCATTTCTATTTTGTTTTTTGAAATTGGAGTGAAGTGATGGAAACTCCTTGTTCCTGCAAATCTTGTTTTCAGCTGGTTTCTAAGAATTGAACTTTCAGTTTTATCAAAGAAGATGAATCTGATGTTTTCGATATGTGATGAACAGTACTCATACATTTGTTGTGGTGTTAAAATTTGTTCTTCTAAAGGTCGTTGTAAGCTTGCTCGAGCAACCAATTTCTTCACAGTTCCTCCAGCTCCATCACAGGGAGACTTCCCATGGCTTGTTGCAAAGAAAGCCCATGATGCAGTCAGACCAAAGTTTTCTTGGTGGTGGCATAAGTTTTTAAAACTTTTGCAATTTTTATATTGCGCCGCACAACCATCCGAAAAGTACATAACTTTTGTAATGGATAATTGTTCCTGAGAAGTGTTGTTATTTTAGATTGTATGTGATATACTAATGGTATGTCGTGTTCTAAATCACTTGTTATCACACAAAGACTTATATTTGTTAGTTTTACACGAAGTGCTGGTCCAATGGTAACTTTGTACTTCATCTTGATTCACAAACTTGTAATTCTCTGCGAAGTCCATCAAGATAATGGCACTAGCGTCATCGAGATCTTCTTTGCACTTTTTTCAGGTAACTAGCTTGTGCAGTTGCTAAATATGAATGTGTGAGCAAACGTTCTTATTTGTCCTTCAATAACTCAATTCGCCTATTGCACGAAAAGCGATCCTGGTGGTTGAACTAATCCAAAATGGCGTGCTATGGGGTATAGAAAGCACGTGAAATATAGGAAATAACACTTATTTTCTGATATTTGAAGTCCATAGTCATTTCCCTGGGTTCATTTTCACAAGGTAATAAGATATTTAGCTATAGAACGTATTTCAATAAACATATTGTAACATCATGCACAGGAGAAGTTGTATTTTTAATTATAGAGTGATTTTCCTATATTTCATGTGCTTTCTATACTCCATGGCACGGTATTTTGGATTAGTTCAACCACCAGGATCGCTTTTCTTGCAATAGGCGAATTACCTCGGAAGCAGGTAGAATGTGTGAAACTAGTTGGGAACGGAAAGTTGAGACCCACTGTGAATATTGAATTTCGTCTTCTTCAAATTTGGTCAGCAAATGTGTCACAACTGGCTCTGATCCAGGGCAGTCCAATCAATGCCTCAACATGCATTGACGATTTTTTCGTTATGTACTGGACTTATATAATTTATTTATCTTCTTTCTCTTACTCCTTCTTATACTCCTTGTAGTGAAATTGAACGAGTTAAAAATCTGTACTGACTGCACTTACTAAACTTCTGAATTAAAGGAAATTTTAAGAAAGGGGGTGAAATGGGTGTAGCTAAGTTTATAATTGACTTTCTGAACTGAGAAACTAGAAAGTGGGTAAGTTAAGTTCCGATGGTAATTTTGAGCTACCCTGGGCACGAAACCCAGTGACCAAAAAAATTTGACTCGCTCTTTGCAGGTACGGGTCGTAAGATATCACAAATTCACTCCTGCGAGAATCCTTCAGGTTATGTTTTACTTTCTGTTTATGTATATTTATTGGCAATATGAACTGTTTAAAATTTCTTGAGTACTATTTATTTAGAGCACACCACCACAATTTTTACAGGTTATATGTATATACCACAAACAGTGAAAATGAAATGAAATTGAACGAAAAAAAAAAATTAAACTGAAATGACTGAGTCAAATATTGTTGATATAAGATTGGGGTTGAAGTCCCAAATCAAGACTAGGTATTCTGAACTCAAATTCTGTTTACCTTTAAATTGAATATTCCACACTATAGTTCCTGCGATCTCTATCTTTGCTCTGTTCTGCGTTTATGTGGTTAAAGGCGATGTAATGGCGTCAAGGGCAACTGCACTGTGTCTCTGGAACTTTCGGCACGGACCGAATTAAGCGATGAATTGTTCGAAGTGTTTATTTCGGACCCGTATCTTGAACGGCGAAATCAACTATGAAGAGTACTATTTAAAAACCCTATATATGTGCTGATACAAGCTAAACTGAAATTTACTGAAGAGATGCTACGGAAATGTTCAATCGTTTCGGGCGCTGATACTGCTGTCTATAAATTTACCCTCAGGGCTAGTTAAACTTAGCTAGTGGACAATCGCTGTGTGATTCGCGACTCTCTTTCAAAAACGAAATCGATTTCGGTGAACTCGAAACTCAAACTGCTAACTGGAACTGAAATTAACTGCAACTGCGAGACTGTCTAACTGTAAACCGGAAAACTGTCTGACGAATCACAACTTTAAACACAAGAGAGTAAAAACTATCTGATCTGAGGGTCTATCTCGGTACGTCTTCTGAGGCTGTATGATAGTGCTGTTCTCTATCTATCTTCTCTGTCTAACTACTATCCATCTTCTGATTTAAAATTCTTAAGTCCCTCTCTTATACTCCCCCTTCTTTCTTGGCTTAGTCATAGAGAGGGAGGGAGAAGTAGGGCAGTGTCCTGATGAGTCACTCAAGACGTTCACCCCAATAAGTCAGGTGATGTATTGAAAGTTCATTCACTCTATGACGCATGGACTGCTGACTAGGCAATGATCTCATCATCTCACACTTGGTGTCTTGTTTTTTTTTGCATATAACTAGGTCAGCATATATCATGTTGTGAGAAACAGAAACGCCAATGGAATGGAATGCGATGACTAGTTGTCTAGACAGTTTCTGTTGTTGTGTATTGCTGACTCATGAGTTATTTTGGTGGGATGGGAAATCACAATGCTTCCTCAGTGGTGTGGAATGTGCTGACGTAGCGTCTAGACAGTTTCTTATCTGTCTGAAATTGCAACTGGTTGGCGAAAGTCCAATGAACTGAGATAAAGTTTTGTTGGAAGTTTCAAAATGGAATGGAATATGAATAAGAACATTGGAAGTTGAAGTTTAAACTTAAAGTTTTGAGTAAAGTTATGAAATAAATTTAGAAAATTATGTGAATTTGAACTGAACGACTAAAATTTTGGAAATAGATATTAAATAAAGAATAAACGCTAATGTAAGCTAGCTTGAGAATGTATTTTAGATCTTACGCAATGACTCAACTTAATATTGTTGTTGCACAATAGGTCTAGCATGTCATAATGATCCATTAAGTGTTGGTATCTGTTATTCAGGTTAGATAATATATTCAAGCCCCACGCCTTTGCAATAAACATGTTGTACTGGTCCATTCTCTCCATGCTTGGGGGAGGGGGAATTCTGTATGTGAATGGTATATAAGTAGATCCTATAGATGAGTAAATAAGCTCTTGCTCATATATGATACCTATGTTGGGAAATTGAGCGACATTTTTACTAATCCATGAGGAGACAAGAATAGGAATACAGATTATAATGACAGACACTTGAGGTTTTGGACAATTCATCATGATTCAGACTGTCTAGATCTCCCTTTGTACTTCTATTGATGCTGACAGGTCTGCATTGATATCACAGTCACATTCAATTATCGGAAGCTTGTAGGTTTGACTGCTATTACATTTACAGTCTCGATACAAAGAGGCCCTCTTTGGTAATTGGTACGGCTTCTTGAGCGATGGAATCACACCTTTCTTCAATTGGGGCGTTGTTTGTCAGTTATCCAATATATAGGAACTGCTGAAATGTCTTGAACAAAGTACTCTTGATACACAGTTTTTATCTGTCAAATCGGTGTTTAACAGTGCCCACGGAGCTCCTTTTTGCTGAGGGGGGGGGGGGGCGAC
>JAQIWE010002106.1:0-13957 GCA_034698565.1 Campodea plusiochaeta | reverse complement strand
AGAAAAATAATATGAGTTATTTATATCAAGAAGACTAATATTATGTTATAATATCAGAAAAGTCAATTTAGCTGCAACTAACACTTTAATATTTCTTTAATATTTCTTCAAGTAACACTTTAATATACTTTAAAAAACGAAAGAGAAACATTGTGGACAAAGTGACCATTTAAAACTGGAGATAAAAACATTGAAAAAAGTTTCTCACAAAACCATCTACTTTTCAGATTAAAGTCATAGTCCACACTTTTGCTGATATAAAAGCACTAAATCCTCCACTAACTATACAGCTTAATATATTATGAGTGGCTACCCTACTTTTAGTTCCGAGAACTCTATCGGGAGTAGGCCACTCGCATAACTTTAAAAGTCGACTTTAGAGAGGTGAGAGTATATGATCATTCGTTTTAATGTTTTCATACAAAGAAGCAACAAAATATATTTTAGCAAGAGAAACTTATAATAACAAAGCTGTGTTATAGGGGAGTTTTACCATGTTTCACCTTTCATCCTCCCGATAAATAGAATATTTTATAAGATATAACGGTAATGGACATTATTAAGATAGAGCCGAACTCAGAAATTTTCCTGTAGCACTTAGTTTCTTGCTTAGTGCAGTCATAAAATCTCCTCAGTTTTCTTTTTTAGAAACCCTCTTGTAATATTCCTTTACTTTTATACTTTATTGATGTTGGATTGTTTGTGTTAAAGGAGTATTTTTTCACAGCATGAATAATCTTTTCCAACACACATAAGCCATTTTACTTTCTTTGTTCTCTATTGTATTCGGTTTCCCAAGAGACCGTTAAGCTGTGATGGAAAAGATTATTCCCGCTGTGAAAAAATCCTCCTTTAAGACATACTAAATGCTACACTGTAAAAGCACTTTAATACAATAGTACAGTAGTTTAACAAAGTAGTAATACGTATTTCGACATCATTTGAGAGAGAACTGATATAAATAGTATTTTTTTATTTTTTATTTTCAATCTAGATTTATTATTATTTCCTTTCCCACACAACCCGACATATTTCATTTGTAATAAAAGTTTGTTTCTGTGCGACTGAGTTTTGTATCCCTCATACTACACTAAGTTTTCAGATTCACTTTTCTTTCTTTCATGATAACTTAACTTTCTTACTGTTAAAGAAAGTAACAGGAAGTATTAAGTTGAATGAAGGAATAAGTTGAATTAATCCAAGAATTATCTTTGTTTTTCTCAGTTGTATATAAACGAATGAAACTACATCTTGCCAGAAGTGACCTTTGGAAGGGAGTCTACTTGATAATTAGGCAAAGTAAAAAACTACTACTTTAGATGGTATATACTCAAGTTAGATTTACATCAAAAGTAGGGTTTTATTGCCAACTCTGAAAGATTGTAGACTAGAAACGGACGTTTAATTGTGAATGTCCTTTGCAATTACTCTACTGTATATATTTGTCTATCTAATTTCGGAATAAAACTTTCTCAAAGGTTAAAATTATTGTTTACCTTATAAATATATCGTAAATCAATATTTATGATTTGATCCATTATAACAGTAACGTAAAATTTAATTTTATATCCTTCTTAATTTATAAGTTACTTGATTTTGCTTTTTCAGACAACACGAAGTTGTCAATCCTTGTCATACACCAGTTTCCAATTATAAGCAACAATACATTCCGTAGAAATACACTCTCATCACCAGTCATCCACTCTTACAATAATTAATCCATGATTGTACTTACTTGCAATGAACAACAATAGGACCATCTTCAATAATAGGTTGTTTGTTCATTAAGGTACGGAATCTTCGTCGAAATTCTAATAAATTACTAGAATGTGGGCAACTATGACACGTCCATTCATTATAATGGAATTGGAGAAGAATTCGAGCAGATGAATCGTCCTGGAAAGAAGACAATTAGCGTCATATTTTAATGTGTCATTTTTGAATGATGCAAAGAAGTCATTTGATACTTGACAATCATTTCATTTCATACTTGACATTCTAAAACATCTTGAGCTTGACAGAGTAATATTTCTACAATGAATTTCAATAAATTAGTTTTGTATAATTTTTCGTTTCCCATACTTCAATATACTGTAGACAGGAATTGTACGTCAGATAAGACATTTACTTTATTGATGTAATGAACTTCTATATAAACTTGAGATAAGGTTGTGAATTGTCATTTTTAACTTAAATACTTATTATTTTTTTTACCTAAAAGTGTTACTACCAAATTAAAACTCATATTATACAATTTGAGGTCTTGATCATTTCCTTGCAACTTAATTCAGATTGCAACATATTGTAACTGAGTTTTTAGTATAAAAAATCAGTCAACGTTTATCAGATATATCAGGTACAGAATATGGATTATTATGTAACACAATCGACGATTTAGTTCTTATGTAAACGGAATAATTATTCTCTATCTGATGCACAAAAAATTATATAATACTATTAACAATAACTAAATGATTTTTACCTCATCTTCCTTCTTTAATCGAATAGTTCTAATAATGAAATTAGCTAATGCTTCTTCGTTAAGAACTGTAACTGATATTCCACCATATACTTCCTCTTTCATCGTCTTAGGTGGCCAATACTGAACACACATTATCTGAAATGGAACAAAATAATCTATCAAATATCTTGTTAAATGGAAGCAGAAGTAAATATACTATTCAAAATAATGCGCTCAACTTTGTAATATATAATATTTTTTCAAGTCAGTAAATATATTTAAGCTACACTTGTTCCTTCTCAGAATTTCATACAGTTATATTCGAGGCTCATGCTGTTGAATGAAATTAAATATTTCATTATTAAATATTTCAGACTAATCTTACCTTAATGAAATCGAATGTTTTCGTTAACATAACAATTGCCTTTGCTTTCTTTTGATACACCATCCTCCAAAAGTCACCAACAGTTTTCTCACGGGGTCCCTGGGTTACGATATAAGCGTTCGGTTTAAGTAAACTCTGAAAAAGAATAGAATGGTATATTTTAATCGATGTTTCAAAATTACGAGATTTCTTCCTTAATTGGCACTCCAATAGCGATAAAAAAATTTATAAACTAGTTTGACAAAATTGGCAACATGATTTTAACGAAATATCAAGTAGCAAAGGTAAACATTTCTTTTCTTTGTATAAAAATGTTCAGTATAAAATTCCTCAATATTACGGTAGATTTCTTCAGCGTCTTTTCTTACGATTACTTGCAGATCATCATTCACTCAATCCCCCTTACACTTCAGCACGTGCTCCTGGATGTACTACATGTTCACAGATATTATCTGTTTCTCACATTTTCATGGAATGCCCGTATTAGATACTTTAACAAAAATGAATATTCCTTTTGATCTGCATGTAATGTTAAAGCAGCCTTCAGCATCAGAAAAAATCGTTTCACTAGCAATTTTTCAATTTCTTTATGACAGTAAGCTGTCACATATAATGTAAATCTTACAATTTAAAAATGTATCGGGGTGAAAGGGATAATCATAACACCCAGTAAATTTTATAAATCAATCAATCAATTACGAGGTTTCAATAAAATTGTGAACTTAAGCACACATAATAAAGTAGCATTCATCTGCTAAATTCTATAACTGGAACAAATGGTTATAAGAATATGTAATACTGCAGTATACTGTCATGGGTACGCTGGCATTCAGACTAATCGAGAATATTTCCCCATGGCAAACAGTATACATAATTTCTATTGCCATGAATGCACCTTCTTTTTCGGTACAATTAATATAATATGACACTTCACTTGAGATTGTTCAATTGAAGTTATTTCAAAGAGATCTCTGATATACAAATATGTGTTAATGAGCATTTACTAAATTATTCAAACTAACATAAAAACATCAGAGCACGAAATGTTTAGATATTGAAAATAATTTTCTCTGAAAATCTTTAAAACATTTCTTTTTGGTAATTATGTTATATGTTATGTGAAATGATGATTTAATTTAACTTATGATTCAATTTAGAAATGTTCCGTATTAGCAATATCCTTTTTTACTTATATACTTAAGATTAACATGAATCAGCATTTTTAAACTTGTTTCATAACAATATTGGAAAAGCAGGCAATTTGTATAAAAACTATTTCAGATTATGATATTCATAATCTGACTGTCAGGTTCTTCAGCATTACTGGTGTACTTTTATGTTAGCAGGAAAGGTTAAATAAGATTTTGCATAGAAATAGAGTATCGTATCTTAAAGTCGTTTAGAAGATGCGCATTAAATAGAACTACGTTGTGCAAAAAAGTATCTCTTATCATACCAATAAATTGTATTGAATTTAGAATGCATAAAACATAAAAGTAACGATAGCTGCTGAAAACTACACACAGAACTTTTTAAAAAAGAAAACGAAAAGTAATGCAAATATGAAACTTCCTTATTTCTCTAGGAAGTGCTGTTATCTGCGTAATATCCACCTGTGAACTTTGTATCTTTGTTATGATCATCCCATCTTTTAACTCATAATTGAGGAAACATCGACGTTATCTGTTGGTAAACAGCCAGATGGTACTTTCTACTTTAATTAAAGAATACTAATGTGCCTTGTAGTACAGAAAGCTTATTGGTTAAGAGAAGATAAAAGCGATGAAAGACTGAAGGAGAGATAAATTCTTGCGATTCAATATTTTCAGCATTTCATGGTTTCCGTGTTATATAAAATAATTTTCTAAACACATTTTCTGGTGACAGGTATCATTTATTTGTATTTTTAGGTAGTTTATTACAACACCAATACTCTAATAGTTTTGAAAATATTTCTTAAAGGCCCATTTTTTCCAACATGACGTCCCGTCTTCCACACAGTTTATCGGTCCCTAGAGAGATAAAGTTCAATAGAAAACAAAGAAAGTATAACGGGTCCGTGTGTTGGAAAACGCTACCTCCTGCTGAAAAAAACTACACGTTTAAGACTTGGAAGATGAAACAACAAAGATTATAACGAAACGATGAAGTTTTTTTTTCTCAGTCATCAGTTTTATAAGACTTATTTAAAAGATATGAGCAGTCAAAACAGAAAATCTATAGGTAAAATAACTATACTGTCTTTCGAAATAAACAATTAATAATTAAAAAAAATGGATGACATCCGACAGCTGACCATTCTCAAGATACTGCTTCCTGTTTGAAAAAAATATAATTTCACTTCATCTCTGTAATCATATTCACATTTTAAATATAGGAACATAAGATTTGAGTCTTCACCTATATTTTTGTTTTACAAACTTTTACAACATCAAACTATACTGACTTCTCCAGCGTTCACTCTTTTCCTCGCAGAATTTGAAGGACAAACCCTAGGGTAATCAAAGTTAATATAGATTGGAAATCAGAAACTGATTCTCAGCACACATTTAGTCATAAATATATTATCGTAAATTAATTTTTGTACTTACATCTACATAGGAAGCATTGACGTAATCACTTTCTGGAACATCTGGTAAACTTTCTAAAACAACACGGTTGTAATCGTCTGAAAATAAAGAAAAATCGACCAAGTTATACACACAGTTTATATTTTATTATAGTTCTATGTTCTATTTGAGTGATATTTTACAGAGAGATCACTTTTCTATTAGACAAAAATCTTCTTTTAAAATTCCCATAAACGTGAATATAAAATGGAAAATATGGCACAATATTCTACTGCGTAAAATGCCTATTATATTTAATCTTTTTCTGGCTTGTTTCCAGATACAAAATATTTTATTTTCAAAAAGAATCTGAGAGAAAAGAGCAAAAAATATAATGATAAAAAAGAAAAATATGTTCTTGTAAAAGTAAAGCAAAAACTGACAAAATCAATCCAGTATCATTTAATTCATTTTCTTTTACTGGTAGTTATAATTCACGCATATGACATAATTATAGAAACTAAATATATGATACATGTGCCTCGTATTATTTTATATACTAGCACAATCAAACACAGAGCTGGTTATATATTCACATTTCCAGTATACAAATTATTCAGTTCTCATAAATTATCTGCTGCTCATATTTATTTCAAACTTTTTAAGATTTTATGTTTCGCACATTATTTTATATAGAAATGTTATACACGTGTTCTCTGCAAAATGCTGAAGGGAAAGCTGATAATTGTTGTATAATATCATCCTTATCAGCAACAATCAGTTTTTCTAACTGTCATCCATTTATTATAATGGAATAAAACCACTGTAAAATCCAACACTAAACTTTCGGCGGTTGCTAAGAGCATTTCCATAATACTGTTCCATCAACAAATAAAACTTTTACCAATTCAACCAAAGTATATGACAACCTATATGAAAACATTTCTATAGAGTTCAGAAAAGTTATAATGAGCCTAACAGAACTTTACAGACTCTACGTAGTACAATTATACAGGAATAGTATTCAACGTTCAGTCAAAGTTCTATTCGAAATATGGTTAAATATTGGTGCACTATGGTTGTATAAGGTTACATAAAGTTTGCTGGGTACCTAGACTGTGTAAAATTATATACCAAATGAGTTGCATAATGAACTTTAATTAAAACTAATCGAATTCTGTGGTTTGTAATCATTTTCAAAAGTTAGCACAACTGTATATGCTAACGATATATCATTTCACGGAAGGTGACCTAATTCGTTTTACTGCATTGGAGAATTTCAGTGAGTTAATGTTTCAGTAATTATTATCAAAAACCTATTCTTAGCACTGAATACTTCAGATTCGTAATTATAAGCGCAGTCGTTATTTTTACACAACGTGAAACGTATGTATTGAACAATAACATCGGGTAAATTGTGTTGTGCACGAGCGGGTGTGTATATAATCTATTTGTATATACCCAGTCAAAGATAGATAAATATTACTAAAACCTCAATAAAAAATAAATACATATTTTTCCTCCTATTATTCACATCTTCATCAGTTTCTGATTATCAGGCATCTATCATAAAAATAATAACAGAAATTGTGACTATAGTTAGAAACTCACTCGTCAGAATTATTTCATTACTCAATATTAAAGTGTCGAATAATTGGAATGAATTCACATTACAAAAAACATCATTTATCATGTCTTATAAATTCAAAATACTTACATGGAATGATTTTTTGGTTTTGGTTTTTGTCTTTATTGATGACTTTGGAACCATGACGAGTCGACTGTAACTCTACTTTGGCAGCAGACTGAAAAGAAAGAAGAGAGAAAAAAACATCAACTATAAAAAATATAAAAGAAGACGAAACTTTTTAAGTTTTCATTCAAGGTTGGTACACTTCACATTATAGAAAACGACGCAACAATGTTAACTTTGTTGAAAGGAACGAGAATTTCAATGTCAGGATTTGATTCTTTTTTGGTTGCTTTATTGGAATAAAAAACTGTTCTTGTTATTGAACGGAATCGCATTCAGTGAAGGTAAAAATTCGATCCATTCGTTTTCCAAGCATTACTAATGTGACTCGAAAAAGAGTCAGTTCAAAAGGTGAGATCTGTTATTGTACATTATCACTTGGTTAACGAATCTGAATATACTCTGCATGTGTCTCGTTGATATTTAGTACAATATATTGCGGTCAATTTTCAAAATCACCAGATTATTGCTGTTTAAAAATCACCGATTTTCAAACAGCAATAACTCAAAAACCATTTGACCTAGAGACCTGTATTTACCATAAAATTAAAGTTCTATTAATTCTCTTTACAACAATAAATGGTTTGTTGGATTAAATATGACATATTCGTAACTATGGACAATTTACAAAAACTTTCCAAAAATAAAAGTTGTAAACTGTGAAAAATAGGAAATAATATTTTTCTCATGAATTCTTATGGGGTAAAAGTTTTATTTTTGATTGAGAAGTTCAACATGGTGACCTACTTCATCCACCACAACACTCAATAGTTTTCTCTGCAGTGAAATTCATATTGAAATCTAATTTTGATTGAATTCATTTCTTGCAGCAATTTTTTAATCCATCATATTTTATTTCTTAAAACAACAACAAACAAAAAATTTCTGTTGCTATACTATTTTCAAGTCCTTATGTGGTAAAGGTATACAAATAAAAGGAAAAAATACATTTCGAAACATTTTTTAATTTATTTTATTTTTTCACTTTCCCTCATTTTAGGCCTACAACTTTATTTTAGGAACTTTTTTGTAAATTGGCCATGGTTACAAATTTGCCGTATCTCATCCAACAACCCATACATTGTTAGAAAGAGAATTAATAGAGCTTTAATTTGGTGGCAGATTCAAGTCTTTACGTCAAGCGGTTGTTGAGATATATTGCTGCTTGAAAACCGGCCCAAATACTTTTGGACCACCCTGTATATATTAAGATAGTTTACCTCAGTAATATATCATTTTTATATTCCTTAAAATATATTTTATATTCTGTATTTTTTAAGAGATCCCCTTGTGTAATAAATATAGTCCATTTTGAAACTATACCAGTATGCGTTCGCTTTATTCTAATAAAAAAACTTGTTACAGAAGAACATTCCAAATTTTTTCAACGCTGCTGATTCTGTAAAAAGTACTAATATCTTTTTCCAGCATGGCAACTTTGTAAGTACTATCATTAAACAGCATTCAATCAAAAGAACGATCTTTCATTCCTGGAAATAAAAAATCTCGAGTAAGAAGATGCTTCTTCAACAAGGTCTTTACCAAATGTTTGTTTTATTTCCAACTGTGCCCTTGGAAGTGAAGGAATTCAGGTCGGATGTTATTGCAAACGATGACCCCAAATTACACATCAAACAGTTGAGATGATAGTGAGTGAGGTTAAGTTAGTTTATGTTTCCGATTTTGAAAGATTTTCAGTTAGAGTAATGCATGGCGCTTGATATCATCAAGAAATTCAGCTGTTTAAGCAATTTTATTTTATACTACTATAATTTTTTTATCTCAAGGAAAATATTAAAGGAGTTTGAATTATATATAATTATGACGGACTGAGGAAGAATTTCCCATAATAATATCTATATTATAAACGAGATAGAATCCTGATATTGACATAAATCAATGTTTATAAACTTGCCTATATGGTTGTAACTTTTTATGATGAACAAATAAATATTTTGAAATTTCTGCAAATACGTCTATATAATTTGTTTACCAATATGTGTATTTTTTAGGTTAAAAGTTAGTCATCTTTGTTTTTTGTCGAATACCTTAATTAATCAAATTTAAAGGTCCTACTTTGTATACATAATTATAATAATGAATACCCATTCATTATTATAACATTATATGTACTGTATTGAAGGGAATTTTGAGTTGTTTACTATTAAATTCGAAGAAAAATTTAACTGTACAATATTGTAATTACATTTTCCTTATTTCCTTCGAATTTAATTACACAGCTCTTCACAAGAACGAACTAAAGTCCCTATATAAAGCTTCAACCCACTCAAAGTATTAACTAATTTTCGTAGAAAAAATAAATTTTGTTTCCATAAATTAAAAGAGAATCTAATCAGCATCCCGGTGAAATTACAACATGACCCATTTCTACTTTCACTTTATAATTAAATACATCAGTGACGTTGGTATAGAAAGGAGAAATATCGAGAGAATTCATCTCCTGTTTTTAGTAAATTTGATTACAGAAAAAAATATCAGGTTCACATCTGAAGTATCGTAAATAACTCATGTCATGATTTAGGAAAGACATAGAGTGACTAAACACTGACGTGAAAAATATTTTGCATTATTTTGGGGAATAAAAATGATAAAACCCTATAATATTATTCGGAGAAAACGGTTGACTGCTAATTATTTAAATTTGAAAATAAACTCGAAGTCAAATCCTGTTAAATGTTTGATTAATCTCATCTTAACATGATTAAATTCAGTACTTGGTGTCGTAGATAAAAGATACGAACAAAATAATTATTCAAAATGTATAACCAACAATTCACTTAAAGGGTTACCTGCAGATAATGAATTTCCCGTTTTCTGTGATTTTCTTGTACCTTATATTATTAAAAAAATTTCACAAAAAGTTTGAATTTTTTTGACCCAACGGACCAAGAGATATTTCTGTTTATATAGTCCTTAGATTTTCCACAAGGTAGCAAAAATCGAACTGCTTAATTGCGAAAATATGCAAATTATTCGCTGAAAAACACATATCTATTAAGGAGTAGCAAAACTGACTTAAAAACAATGCAAATTAACCATTTTATTCATATATCAGCAGTTGTTTTGTTTTGGGCCACGCTTGCTCCACTACCTTACAGCTTATTTTCATGCATTTTCTAAGGTGAATATCTCTACAACCGGTGATTTTTGGGAGGTAAGAAAATAATACGAGTTATTTATATCAAGAAGATTAATATAATGTTATAATATCAGAAAAGTCAATTTAGCTGCAGGTAACCCTTTAAAACAATCAGCATGTAAAACAATCTAATAATTATAATCCATAACCTTCACATATTTTCTCTGGCCTCCCCACTTCCCAAAGAGATGGAATGGGTCGAATATATTATGACCCAGTGACCCAACGTATCCCACTGACCCATTCCAACTCCATTTCCTACACCATTGTATCGAAACTCATTAACTTCTTTTAATCCATAATTAAACAACTCCATTGTAAAAGTCTATATCTAAAACTGAAACCAAAAGGAATAATAGAGAGCTGGTGTTTTATACAGACATGCTGACCTAATTAATTGAAGATTACAAGTTACCGCAACTGTCTGTCCTGTATAGCCATAGAAGAATAATGAATAGTCCAATAGTACAAAGTAGAAAGTGCAGATGACTAAAGTTCAATAGAATAAGTTGCCTGAGAGAGAGAGAGGCAGGAATGGGGATATTTAAATGGGATGTTGCGGTTACCAGCAGGTTATAAATTATATATGACTTTTTAAGGGGGTTTTCATTCGGTTAGAATTACAGCAAAAGAGTGTAACTGATTTGTAAAAAAAAAGCTCAGGTAGAGTGTTTTGAGAACTGATGAAATTTGCTGTCGTTTTGCTTTGGATGATATGTCGATATTTTACCATTTCTAGCATTTTTTGGAGTGACATATATACAGCGAACGTGGTTTTGAGATTTTCAATGAGAGATTCACAAAACAGCATTTTCTTCCTTTACATGTTTTGTAAATAACTATTTTAATATTTAAAAAAAAGAATACGATGATTAAAGAAAGAAATCAGAATTTTGATACACTTCGAATATTTTATATTTTTAACACAAATTTCCTCAATTTTTAAAAATAAGAAATTCCAAATAGGCGCTGCTTCTCCTCTTAAACCTGTATTTTTTACAGCGGGAAGCCATCTTTTCCAACACACAGATCCCGTTTTACGTTCTTTGTTCTCTATTGTATTCGCTTTCCCAAGAGACCGCTAAGCTGTGTTGGAAAAGATGGCTTCCCGCAGAAAAAAAAATACCCCTTTAAGAAAAGAAACATAATAGAAAAAGATTTCATGATTCCATTTCTTTTTCATTTGATCTCCTCAGTGGGTATTATTCTATACTATCACGTAGCAGGGGGTATCAATCCCACCCTCTTTTCTTTTTCTATACTCTGTTGTGTTTATATTTAATTATTCCATTTTATATTTGTGAGCGTGTTACCTTATTTGTCAGCATTTCCTTTATCGGTATTATATGTATTCTTTCATGCTGTTTTTATATGAACAAAACTGTCTGCAGGGTATCAAGGGATGCCAGATGATCGGATAATACTTCATTTCGAAACTGTTTTTTTTTTATTATTATTATTTTAAAAATGAGAATCTGATCTTACAAAATTTTCTCTTACAAAGTTTTTTTTGTGTTCAAGCAATTTTTTTTTCATCCACTGTGGTAATATAATTATAAAACACAACATTAAAATCTGTGCTTTTTACACGCACTCTTCAGTTCTTGACGAGAAGTTGTCCAATTGCATTTTTGTTGATGCTAAAAAATCAGAAATACGGTCAAACCTGTACACCGCACTACGAAAATGAATCCATAGTCGAAATACCTATATGCGCGGCCGTTCGGTGCCTGGAGATCGGTATAAGGATTCACATTATACGTAATTAATTCATTTCTCGAAGGCTATTGTAGATATTTACTTAATTCTTTCACTAGTTGAAGCGCATTTCAATTCCCTATACATAAAAAAAAATCAATCAAGTATATTCATGAATAACGAAGCTATATGGAATAATTACGGAAAAAACTTTCAATCGCATCCACCTTTACATGGGTCACTGTTGACCTTGAAAAAAGGTGAGATAAAATGAATTGATTGTATGGTCAATATAATATTCAGTCATAAGGTTACCTGTTATTATACAGTTTTTTTTATTAATATTTCAAATTTCAGAAACTTCTAGCTTCCCAAACACCTTATATGCACTCGTCTCAAAAAGTAAACCAAAGCTGAATTTTCTAATAACATTGTTTATTTGCGATATCAGTCTGCAGCGTCACCGGTTGGTCTGTGTATTCTTTATTATCATTTCAAGTTAACATCTCATATTCCTATTTGTTATTAATTTCCCACCAATTAGTTCCGTAATTCCGTATAGGTGCAGCACTATAAAGGTGCTAAATTAATAAGTAAATATTCTTATTCGGTAATATTTTTTTTAAATATTTCTCAAAGGAAACCTGGTGTTTATTAGGAAGATAAATAAGACAAGATTTTTTTCTGTTTTCTGTAATCGAAGAATGTCCAAAAATCATTGCTAAGTATGGGATATTGTGATTTACATTTCAGCGAAGAAAAAAAGGCTCTTTTGTCCCTCCATCGCATTGGTTCCTATTTTCCTTCATCGGGCAAATTATTATATATTTATTGATGAAGTAAAAATCGAAAAGTATATTGATCGCAAAACTAGTAAAGCCATTTTGCAGATATGCTCAGTTGAAGTTCACAGACAAGTCACTGAATTACCTGTGAACCTTGCTCCCAAAATCTTTCGAAGCTTATAACTTGTAAACCGTAAGTCAGAATTTGATCATTCTTTTTTTAAAAGTCATAAAGTAAATTGCTTTAGTTAATAAAAGCTATTCGGTTGTTGTAAAGATATTAGATGCTGAAATCTAAAAATTCACCTCACAGGTAACTCCTCTTATCCTGGTTTTTACAAATCGCCATATCTTATGAACGGAAAGTAATGGGATGATAATTTTTATACCAAAAGTTATAGAAAAATTTATATTATCAGTGCAATAAAATTAAAGAAAATCTATTTCGCTGTCGAGTCCCTTTAACTATTACATAGATCCAAACTATAGTGTGTTATAATTATAACCTATAGTTTGGATCTATGTAATATTATATTAATTTACATAATATTGTCCTCCTATATTATGTGAATTAATATATTTCACATTAAATTCCAAAACATTGTATTCAATAATTATTAATTAACATTATTATTTCGTCAATTGTTTATTGTTTAAAATAGGCGTTAACCATACATACAATTTCTTTAACAGTTATTTCAAATGTAATTTTAAACGGTTTGCCTTAACAAGATATAAGGAAAACAATAGACCTATGAATTAGAGAAAATAACTACATATAATTTTAGGAAGCAATTTCAAAACTCAAACAATAATTCTGCTTTTGTTCATTTTTAACAACAAGAAGTGTTAATTTAGAGTTTCTGATGGAAACTCCTGGTGACTGAAAAGTATTTCTCTTTTATATATATTTTTAAAGCTAACATCCTTGACGACCCTTCTCACATAGTTGAAGAAAGATTTTTGATTTTTATCAGGTGAGGGAGGGACTAAACAGAAAAGGTCCACAATAAAATATATCCACTTCAAAACATCTGAAAGAAATCTTCCAGAACAAAACAGACTCTGATGAGGAAAATAGTTTTCAAATATGTGATTTTCAATTTGTATTTTATCAGCTGACCAATTTTGGTCTTTTGTTAAATACAATAGAAATGTATCGAATT
>JAQIWE010002105.1:0-13963 GCA_034698565.1 Campodea plusiochaeta | reverse complement strand
GTTCGAAGTTTTCGAACGCGCCCTTACATCAATCTGTCGTCTGTCAACTAAAGTTTCCGGAATACCAAAGTATAGCCACCAATTCTGCTGTCTTGATACTCTAGAACCCTTGGGTACAGGGATTTAGTCCAATTTGATTGCTAATAAAGTATTATTATTATCATTAGTCGACTTCTCTTCATCAGTTCATATTAATGATCTTAAAGATCCCAGCCCTAGTTTGTATGTAAACCCACTTCTAATCCTCCCACCTCACAACAAAAGGTATTTAAAGGGAAGGAGCAGAAGTAGGTTTACAAATAATTGTTAGATTCTTGGGTTTGCTGTAGACTGAAACAAGACAAGATCAGCTACTATAACAACTGAAAATTTCAAAAAAAATATTGAAATAGCATGACTGAAGGGTAGAAGCCTAACAGAACTACCTTATTTAAAGGATATGTCAGGAAGAAATTAAGTTCTGTACCGTAAAATTCAAAATACCGGCTAACACGTCAAATTTGACATTGAAAGCAAGATGACTGTCATGTTGCCAAGACAACCTTCAGTTATTAGCCATTTACAGCATTGTTAGGATGTCAATCTTACTGATAATAAAAAGAAGAAATGCTTACATTACTGAAACAATTATTTTTGTATACTTACCATGTTGAAATTTCCTAAAAATCGAGTTTCCTTGGACAGCGCAAACTACACGACTAGTCGCCATGTTCAATCCAGTGGAGGAGAATAAGCCCGCTAAATTCAATTTGGCTTGTAAATTTAAAATTTTGAACATTGCTTTTGATAAGATTTTTACGAAAATTTTGATGAAGTTCGAAAGAATAACAAACTGTTGTGACGTCAGTAAATGTGAGACAAATCCTGCGTTTCAGAATTAATTTTACAGAGGCAAATTTAAAAAAAATAATTAGACCTAACTTTATTATTATTAGTTGTGGAAAAAAATAACTAGGCCTAGATAAAAAAAAAATGCTTTATTAGTAGATAAAAATAATTTTGGGGACAAGAAAAAAAAAAAAATATAGGCTAGGCGTATATCTATATAGGAAATCAACAATATTTTGCTATTTATAATTCACGACAATCACGAGAGCGACGATGATAATCAAAATTCAGAAATTATATTTTGTACCTTTTATGAAAAAGAAACTGAAGTACCGACATTACAGCGAAAGAAACTTTCTCTTCCCGTGAGCTGCCCCAGAAGAAATTTATACACTACGTGCCCCTGGATTTCAGGATTATCTCCTACAACTCGCGCGACCATTGCGATCGATTTGTAAAACCGGTTGCCTATCTGTCAGAGAATGACAAAAGTATCCTGAAAAATCGGTAATTAGCAGCACTCTCGAAGTTTTCCTTTCTGATACTAGATGGCACTGAGGTCTTCAAAATAAGGAATTTCGTCACGACCTTGTGTCTGCTGCTGCCACCTATTATTAAAATTAAGAAACTTTGAAAGATGGCTTCCCTTACGAGCAAATTTGACGTGGAGTGATTTTTTTTCTCTTCTATTTCTTCTGCGTTTCACGTTTATGTAAATCGTATATATTAACAATTTGGACACCAAAGGCTGACATCATAGGATTTTAGGAAATGGTAAGTAAATATTAAAGTTGACGTTTTTAAGCTATTGTCATAATGTAAGCCTAGCCTATCCTGGTCGAAACCGGTGAGCTTGAACAGAAAAACCTGAAAACAGAAATTTCTTATGCATTTTTGACAAACCTTGATTACCTTGTTGTCCTGTTTTTTTATTAAGGTCTATTCAATATCAAGATTACACCAGTAGACTTGTTAAATGAGGTGACCAAGCGATTTAGTGAAACAGGAATCCTCCCCCAGAGTGAGAACCATAGCCTACCTAAGAGGGAACTAGCCTACTCAAATAGTTGGCAACAGGGGAACTTCAAATGGCATGATGCCTATGTTTTTTTTTCCCTATTTATCACTAACTTTTAAAATCTTAAAAATTCAATAAAGTGACATAATTTTTGTTTGGAAGTTTTAAAAAACCATTCAGAATCAAACATTTATTATAAAATTTAATTACTGGTATAGGATGATGTAATTTTCATTGAGACTGTAAGCCTAGCCTACTTCAATCAGCAGATGTGAAAAGTTCATTTTCTTATAAAATTAACTTTTCCAAAAGATCAATTGTGCAAGTTTATCATTATTAATCCTTTATATCTCTTTCAGGCTTTGCCCATCCCTCCCACTTTTCTTCTCTTCCTCTGTCTGTGTGGAATCTCAAATGCATTTTACGTTCCTGGAGTTGCACCCGTAGAATTCAAGCGAGGTGATAGGATTGATGTGAAAGCAGTAAAGATGACCAGTACACTCACACAGTTACCTTATGAATATTATTCACTGCCTTTCTGTAGACCAAAGAATGGAACTATTGTATACAAGTCAGAAAATCTAGGTGAGAGATTGCTGTTTTTTGGAAATGAGGTTTACATACTTCAAGCCATTTTATCTTTAACATTTCTCTTTCCCAAAAGATCACAATTAAAATTCAAAGAAACTACCTCAAGTTTCCGCCATTTTTAAATACCTTTGCAGCAGCAGAACTTCATTTTTATAAATATGCTTCCAGAAAGCAAAGAACTGTCGGAGTATTTTGAAAGATCGTCTCTGATTGGTCTAAAACGTCAAAATAGTTGATCGATACCATTAGTTGCCAATCAGATTCATTGATTTAAAGAAAGAATGATTTGCGTAAATATCTATACTGTAAAATGACTATGAAGGCATTGGTATTTGCGTATAAGTACGGCAATACACTACAGGTAGGTCTAGAGAATAAATTCGCGTATTTATACGGCAATACGGCTTGAAGGGTTAATGAGTCAGTTTATTAACAAATTACTTAACCAAAGTAGGCTACAATTCAACAAATTGCGTAGTGTACCATTTGATATAATTTTAGAAGAAAAAATGTGTAATATTAGGTCTATTTGTGTCTAATCTTGTAAGCTTTAAGTTAAGTTAAGCAATTTTGCATTATACTTTGTCTTTTCACAATTGAAATTTGTTTTAACGCAAAGTCTTCAAATTTTTAGAAATAAACTATGATGCTCTTCAGAATGTAAGTGTCGAAGTGTTAGAAAATGTTT
This sequence comes from Campodea plusiochaeta, assembly GCA_034698565.1. Taxonomy (NCBI): domain Eukaryota; kingdom Metazoa; phylum Arthropoda; class Diplura; order Rhabdura; family Campodeidae; genus Campodea; species Campodea plusiochaeta. The sequence goes on along the minus strand of JAQIWE010002105.1, from coordinate 10,838 downwards.
TTAAAAAAATTCTTTAAGGAACTGGACAGCCAATTTTCTACTTTTTGAGTTCTGTTAATAATATTTTATACTGAATTTTTTGAGGAATTTTGAAAAAAGAATGGAACAAACTGTCCAGCCATTTTGGAGATATACCCTATACGGCATCATAAGGACCTGTTCTCGTTAGCAGAGTTTGACAGTTTAAGCTCCCTAACAAAGGAGTGGACAATAGAGTCACTGCTGTTTACCATTGTAAACAAAACTTTCTCCTGTCAAAACCATCAATTTTCCAAAGTGGAATAGGCCCGTAAGATGTTGTACAGGGTATATGCCCACCTGAAGTTCACAGATAACAGATGGAGTTACCTGTGAACAACTATCTCAAAATCTTTCTGAGCTTATATCTTGTGAACCATAAGTCGTAATTTCGTCATTCTTTTTTTAAAAGGCATAAAATAAATAAATTTATTTAATAAAAACTATTTGGTTATTACGAACCTATTAGATGCTGAGATCCAAAAATTCACTTCATTGGTAAACTGTCATGATGTTTCTTACAAATTGCCACATCTCATGAACCAAAAATAGTTGGATGATAATTTTTATACCAAAAATAATACAAAAATACGGACTATCAGTAGGCTACAATAAAATTGAAAGAAATCTATTTCGCTGTGCAGTCCCTTTAGACTTTTAAATTGGGAAATCAGAAGTTTCTGTAAAAAAATTGATTTATATTACAAGCTTTAGTAACCTAAATAGGCTACCAATGGAATTGGAATGAAAAAAGCGGATAATATATTTACACATTTCTATTTTTTTAATGTATCTTTCAGGTGAAGTACTTCGTGGTGACCGTATTGTTAGCACAGCATATGAAGTAACAATGGCAGAGAACAAACAATGTAGATTGTTATGTAATAAGAAAGATCAACCTATACATTGGTCTGATACAGAATCAAAAGCAGTTATTGGGAGAATTGAACATCAGTATTTTGTACATCTGTAAGTAAATTAAGAAATTGGTTTTTACGAAATAACTGACAACTGGAGCTATGACAGAAAGACAGCTGGACTGACTAATGAACAAATGACTTTTGACTTCTGTACTGATTAAAAAGGTGATTGACTGTGTAATTATAATGTAGACTCTGAAGTGAATGTATGTACGGTAGTGAATAAATGTTCAGGATTGATGGAATAACAGTTATTATTGCTTTAAACTATAGTGAACAAATAGGTTGAGGAAACTGTGTAAACTTAGTACGGTAGTAAAACTGATGTGTACCCGTTTGTAAGATGAAAACTTGCAATTTGTTGCAAGTTTGTAACATGCAAAGTTAAGAAGTCTGTGTTTTTAAAACACGCTTTTTCTGTTGAATATTCAATTACATATTGTAGATCTAGGTTTGAAGTTGTATTTTATTTTTCTTATTAGGTCTGGAACTGTATTTTTTAACATAAAAATTACAATTTTAGTTTTATTAATTTTCTTAGTGTTGATAAAGCTTTTATTTGTTCGTAGTCAACGGGACTACTTTGGAAATGGCAATTATATTCCTGAATAACTATTTGAACATGGACAGTTTCATAAGCATATAGAGGTGTAAGTTGTGATAGTTTGTGTTTTCCTTTAAAAAAAACATCTTTTAAATCATATTAATTAAACTTTGTATCAGGGTTGGAATTTCATTTTTTCAAGCACTAGCCACTGAGGCTAGTAAGTTCTGAAACTTACTAGCCAAGAAATAATTTTGCTAGCCAAACACTTTTACAATTATTTGAATGAAAATAACAAACTTTTTCAGTCATTCAGCCTGCTTTTAAGTTGCTTTGATGGTTTTCCCATGAAAAGTTCGTAGTATGTTTTTTTTAACATTTGAATGAACCTATTGATTTGGACCAATAATATTGAGTTTAGTACCGTAGCGACAACGCGTCTTTTAACAGTACATTGTTGGCAGATGGTCGTAAAAAATTTAATAATATGCACTAGCTAAGTTGGCTAGTAGAGTTTTGATTTCAGTAGCCAAAAACAAAATCTAGTAGTCTTAGGCTATCAGGCTACCACGAAATTCGAACGCTGCTTTGTATTATCAACAACATTATCCTAGTTTACATTTCCATGATTCTCTTTCAGTATAATTGACAACCTGCCTTGTGCCACCCGTATTGAAATCCCAGAGACAGGCGAACCAGAATTTGAACAGGGTTACAGAATCGGTTACATGCTGAAAGATGTACCTTACATAAACAATCACTTACACTTACTGTTACATTACAATTCAGATGATGATAAAACTTTCAGGTAAGAACAGAAGAATGTCAAATATTAACAAATCTTACATTGTTAATTGTAAGTACACTACCGTAATTCCCCGCATAAAAGTCGTCATCGCGTTATAGTCGCACCACACATTTTCGGAGGGGAAAAAAATGAAGAAAAAAAAATCAAATAAAAGTTACAAAATTTGTTTTCCTTGTGGTTTTTCTGCAAGAACGAAGTATATTTTGCTATAGTATTGCCGCGAATGTGTAATAATGTAGGATTATGTTAATACAAACGAAGTATTTTTCGCGATAATATTGACCGAATTGAAGTATTTTTTATATATAGGCCTATTGACGCAAATTAAATATTTTCGCAATACTAAAGTCCAGAACTTTTTAGAGGGTGTGTTCTAAAAATAATATTGCTTTAACTAGACCTATAAATTTAAATTCCAAATGCTAAATAAATATTATACTTCCTATAGCCTATAGCCATAATACTGTATTCAGGATTCAAACAAATCATAAAATTTCACAATCTAACAAAATTTCTATTACTTTAAACAGCACCGACTGTAAGTGTGTAAATTAATGTATTTTATTCAAATTTTCAGGGTGGTAGGATTTGAAGTTCAAACCCGATCAGTTGATTCTGAGGCGCTACAGATAGATGGGAACACCTGTACTATACCCGAGAGTGTGAAAGGTCAAGAAGTGCGTAGTACTGGGACTAAGTTGTATTTTACTTATTCTGTCGAGTGGAAGCGGTCTACAGTTAGGTGGGCTTCGAGATGGGATATTTATTTAGCTATGAGTGATGTACAGATTCATTGGTTTTCTATCGTCAATTCAGTTGTCGTCGTTTTCTTTTTGTCAGGTAAGTTGTTGTGTTTTTGTTTCAGTCATATTTTCAGAACTCGGTACACTATGTAAGTCAAAGATTTTGGTCTTTGCCTAAAAGTAAGCCAGTAATTTTAACTTTAATACGAGTCCTCAGTAATCTTGATAATTAAAAAGTCTGATAAATTAACACTGATGCTTTATATTTAAATTTTTAAATCAAATTACAGATCGACCTACCAGTACATCTCTTCATTGTAGACTTCGGTTGTATGCAAAAACAGTTTGTATTAACTAGCCTAGGCCTACATATTTGTTTTAGCTTGTATTAATCATTAAAAAATTTAGATACTGTGAAACTTTTCCATCAAAAATCATTTTTATTGTGGATTTCCTATCTTGTTTTATTTCAAGAAGTGACAAACTTTTTGCCACTGTATTTGGAAATTCACTCTGCAAAAACATTTTTGGTTTGATTGTATAATTAACATACTGTAGATAATTCATTTTCAAAATATTTTAAGTGTTCAGTTAGAATCATAATTAGGCTATCTTGTTATCTGTAATAATTTTAACACGTAAAATTAATGTTGTAATGAAATATGGTTTTAAACTTCCAAAAATAGGTATAATTTCTCGAATTTTCAACTACCAAACTTTAGTCTTTATGAAGTTTATATTCTCTTAATAAAGACTAAACTTTGTTAGTTGAAAATTTGAGAAATTATATCTACAACTAGTAGAATGGAAGCAGAGGTTCATAATTAGAATAAAAAAGAAGAATATTCCCATCTCTGCATATATGTTTTTATTGATCACAAACAGTTTCGGATCTACACAAAACAATCCATCATCAGGCAGACCTACAAAATAAAATGGGGATATAGCAAAATTAAAAAAAAAATTATTTAAAATTTGCTATCGCTATATCCCTTATTTTATTTTGTAGGTCTGCCTGATGATGGATCATATTGTATAGATCCTAAACCTGTTGTGACCAATAAAAACATTTATGCAGAGATGGGAATATTTTTCTTCTTTATTCTAAATTATATCTATTTATTGGAAGTATAAGACCGTATTTTATTACAACAACATTATGGAAGCAACTTCTGGCCTCAGGAACACTACCGTACGTGAAATTAAATTAATTTATATTAGTTGCTTTCATCAGATAATCTATTCAATTCATCAAAATTGAATTATAACTGAATGAAAATAATAATTCCACATTATCATTCCCTCTCATCTTAGGTATCCTAACAATGATAATAATTCGCACGTTACGTCGTGACATAGCAAAGTACAACCAGGATGAAAGTTTTGATGAAACTATTGAGGAGACTGGTTGGAAACTGGTACATGGTGATGTATTCAGACCTCCTAGATATCCAAGGTTATTTGCTGCTGTTATAGGAAGTGGAATGCAAATATTCTTCATGGCACTTATTACCATTTGTAAGTAGCAGAGAATTTTTTCTCTTTTAATTATATACTGTACTCTGTAACCTACCGTAATTGAATCAAAATGGAAAACAGTTTTTTGTGTGTTTATTTGAACTCATGTTTATCTGTAAAGTGTTCTAATTTTTTTTAATGGCAATTTATTTAAGTGCGATCTGATTTTTCATTAATTTATTTATTAATGATTTTAACTCTAATTTATCTGAGTTTTGAATTAATTATGTTCTAAATAAGTCTTAAATTTTTGCTGAGAAACTTTCTGATTTATTTAAAAAAAATTATAGATCTGAAGTTGTTTACTGTACTCCAAGAATCCAAAATATAAAATGAGTTTGTGCACAGATAGACTACTCTGTTAGGAACCATGTAAAAAGAAATTTGAACAGTATGTCAATAAATTATGAATAGCCTATGATAGGGCCTAAGTTTTACAGTTTTCTTTTATCAGGCACGAAATGAAAAGTTTCAAAATTCAGAAAGGCAGCAATTTATTAAGCAAATAAAATGATCAGCTGTACAATAGGCTATTAATTTTATAAGAATTTTAATTTTTTAAGATATTATTCTAAATAGACCCTGTGCGGCTGTGCCTATTAAATATTTGACCGTATGATTAAAATTTCATAAAAATTGGAGATATAACATAAACAACAATACAATGTTTAATTGTAATATCTTTCCACTTTTCCTTTCTTCTCTCTTTAGTCTTTGCAATGCTTGGTATGTTATCTCCATCATCTCGAGGTGCATTGATGACAACAGTAATATTCCTCTATGTGTTTATGGGATGTATAGCTGGCTATTTCTCTGCTAGGTTGTATAGGACACTCAAAGGAAAAGAATGGAAGAAATCAGCGTTCCTAGTAAGATATTGTACAGTATATTTTATGTTGAACTAGGCCTAGTGTTTTTTGAACATTCAACGAATCACTGACATTTATCAGAACACATACAAAAAAATTACTGATCATGTTTGGAATGAAATTCATCTGTTTAGATTTGTGCCTTTAATCCAGATATAGTATTTTATAAATACTATAATATCTAAACCTATGAATTCTAAACCTAAACTAATCTAAACAGATGAATTTCATTCCAATCAAAATCTTCCAGGTTATCATCATGATAATATTTAATCATACTGATCATGTCTACTTTTATATCTTTTCTAGACAGGCTACATTTTAATAATTTTAGAATTTTTTTTATTTATGATTGTAGACCCTATAATTATATTGATCCATCCTGGCTTTTTTATTATTTTTTAACCATTTTTTTGTATACCTATTGTCAGCAAATGGTAAACCAGATGGTACCATACTTATACTGCCATGTCATTATGTTGTAATATCTGTTATTTTTCCGACTTATGAGATAATGCCTCATAAACATAAATATCATGTATTCATGCATAAGTTACACCATTATTTTTACATCATAAAATTGTAAATCAAACATGACAAGAGTGATGTGAATTTCAGTAGCGGTAAATGTTTTATTATTTATAAGTATCCTGATGTACATGCTACATTTTTTTGCTACAGGATAGAATCATCCTTATTAATGCAGCTAGTTGTTTTAAAACAGAAATATCCTAAGCCTACAGATTTATTTAAATTTTAATTATGCTAGGCTATAAAATGTTATTTAAAATGATTAAAGATCAACAGACAGGCTAAACAATATTTTGTAGTAAGATTTTTAACATAATCTTCAGTACACAACATATTTTAAAAATACATAAATAAATCCAATATTGTTGTAAAGCGGTAGCTACTAGAAGATGAAGTTTTGTAAGTTTTCATTGATTTTGAATGTTTCTAAAGAAAAATATGTCACATCGCTACTTGATCTTTAGCATTCAGGATATAAGCGGTGAAAGTGGGAATTTTTTTTTCTATATTACACTGCTGCATTAATATTCATACCAGAAATGTGAAAAAAAAAAAAAAAATTCAAATTACCTGCTATTGACCATAATAGTCCGATTTCTTACTAAACCTCTCATGTAACAAATAGCACTGTGACAACATACAATCATTGTAAAAACTAATACAGTGTTTTTAAAATCTTATGAGCCCAAATCGATTAACTCTTCAAACTTGTTTTGACAGTATACCCTTATTTGTTGTCCACTTGTTTGGGTGGTTCAGATTCTCTATTTTCTATACAAATCACAAGTAGGCCTAGGTCAAAGAATTTAAACAGAATAACAAGCGGTGGTTGTCAGAAACACCCTTGATGGGTTAAACGATGAGGGTTCTTAAGATTGAAAATTTACTATAGTCTATTGACAATAACTTGAAGTAAGATATGATACAAACACACAAATAAGCCTATCTGTTGATCTTTAATATAACTGAATGGGAATTAAATTTCATGATTTGAATAACGTTAAATAAATACTAAGAAAACTAACTTTCATTTCTTCCCCTCCACAGACAGCTACATTCTACCCAGCGATCGTTTTCCTCTCGTGTTTCTTCTTAAACTTCTTCATCTGGGGTAAACATTCAAGTGGAGCAGTCCCATTCCCAACAATGCTCTCATTATTCGCCATGTGGTTTGGTATATCTTTACCACTTGTGTATATAGGGTATTTCTTTGGGTTTAGAAAGATGCCTTATGAGCATCCTGTGAGAACCAATCAGATTCCACGTCAGGTGCCGGAGCAAGTGTGGTATATGAATACGTTCTTGTGGTGAGTTGAACGGATTTTTTTTTTTATTTTTGTGGGGATTTTATCTTTTGGGAGAATTTAAATGAAACTGAAGGTGTAAGTCAAAAGTCATTCTGAGTATTTGGAAAGAATTTTATTTTGTAAAATGTTATGGTAACCTATTTTAAATTTTGTGCATATTGTTTTAAGTTTGATGATGGCTAGTGTGTAGACCTGAAAATATTATAGTACCGGTACAACAGTGTTTAAAAAAAGTTTTTGAACTTGGTTTCCAAAATGGCAACGGAGATGTTTCCATTAATGCCACATCCCCATACTTGGTTGCCATTTTTTCCGTGGTAAAATTATTATGGTACAAAAACAGTCCTATTTTTATCTAGAAATGTGGAAAAGCTGAAATAAGAGAGTTTTTTTTATTATTATGACGTTTTTGACCATAATTTCTGAACACAAAATCGTATTTTAAATCCGAAAGTATCATTTGAAAGAGCAGAAAAAGACGATTCCAATTACCACCCTTTTTCATTTGTTGCCAAATAGGTATGTTCTGTTGCCAATGCACGCCAATTTGCACTTTTTTAAACACTGCGGTACAAAAGAAAACAATATTTTGGTCATCCATTACTTCTATTTTATTTTACATAACTAGTTGTTCTATACAGCATTGAACTTTCTTTTTTCTTGCAGTTTTAAGGTTCAGTATTTTTGTTGATCGCCAAAATTGCTAAGATATAGAGTTCAGGTGAAGTTATAAATAGCTTCTGAAATTTGTTTTAAAAGTGAAAAGATGTAGATTTACATCCTAAAGTAACCCATAAGTTCAAAATTGCCCAGACTGGTATCGGGTAGTTGTTGGAAATAAATTAAATAAAGTACTTTTTTATAATTTTATGATTTTGGTTTATATGTGCTGCTGTGATAACTTTCATTTGTAGTGTCCTTTTAATATTTGTTGCCTAAATTTCCTTTGAATTAGTTGTTTATTGTAACGGTAGACTTTAAAATGATTGAAAGGTGGAAAAAAAATGTAAAATATGGATAATGAAAGGAATGAACTTTAAAGGGCGAAACAAACACACAAGAGTTGGAATTAATGATTTAGGCCCTGCCCCTTTCACTCTATTGGTTGATTTTCATTAAGCGCTTACTAGTTGGCGAAAAAGTTGTTGTGTCTGTTTCGCCCTTAAGACAAATTTCAATCACAACATAAAAGTATACATATTGAAACTTTTAAAATGACCTACCAAATTTTATTGCTGCTCCCAAATCGCCGAGTTTGAGCTGATAATTTGTGCATACTAGTATGTTTGATGGTTTGATGTCAGAATGTGCATATCCACGAGAATGTACGAAATCGATGGCTACCAGTAATTGGATTGCAACCAGTCTGATGATGTGCTCTGGTACACAGTTATTACTAAAACAAAACAAAATAATCGTTTGATTTAGTTGAGAGAATTAAATAGTGCAAAAGAATTCAGAATTTTATATATATAGATGTCAGAAGTTATGTGTAAACAAAAAATAAGCTTGCTGTTAAAAGAGACAAATCGAATGAAATGAGTTATACGTGAACAGTGCTTCCAGAATTTTCATTATTATATTTTAAAATTAAGTAACATAATTTATTCATAATGTTCACCAATACGTCATCAAAATATTCATCATACAAACTAGTAATTTTGAATAAATAATCTTTTTATGAATCTAATTAACATCTGAAAATTGCTTAAGATTTGGTTCAGTAGTTTTCAAGAAATTAATTTTTGTATTTCGCTAAATCCCTATGCTATCTTATAATATGCTGGGGGATGGATTTGTTCCGCAGCATGTTATAAGATAAGAATTTAACTCTTTATGAAAATTAATTTCTCAAAAACTACTGAACCAAATCGGTAGAAATTTTCAGAAGATATTTAGATTCATTAAGATATAATTTACTCAAAATTACAAATTTCTGTGATGCAAAATAAGAAAGTGCCATGTCGATGTCGATGTCGACTACCCTTTCTGCAAGTGAACATTATCAACAGTTGTTGAACGTAATTTTAAAACATTTGTCTGGTTAGTGAAACTTACTCTTTCTTAAAAATGTACTTGAAATGCTTCAAATCGAACATCGCAAGTTCCAACACCAAGTAGTACTTTTTTTCACAAACAAATCTTCCAAAGTATTTAATCACATGCTCATGCTTCAATGCCTAAATGAAAAATCACAGCATTAATAATAATTAATACACATTGCATCAATAATAAAGCTATACAGGTAGTACTATACTAACTTTGTTAAGTAATAATTTTTACCTTTGCCATATTGTAGTCGTATAGGACACAGAAGAAATATTAACAACTTAATTTCTTACTTCTTGATTCAATGATAAAACTTTACTATTATGATTAAAATATTGGAAAATGCTGCTGCTGATGGTATTAAACTGGAAGCCCAGTGAGAACCAACCCCTTCCCCGCCCTGTTTACATCACCTTTAATAGTTAGTTGTAACACTGATTTATTGAATTCATCATCTGAAATTGTTATTTTTTAGGAATTTCTATTCCTGTGCGTTTTCTTCATACTGGTAAGATTTCTTCTGTTGTAATAACATATAATAACAGTTATATGTGTATAGTCCTTCCAAAATCTTACGGACTCAAACTGGTTATGTCTTCAAACTATTTTGACGAGCAAACCCATTGTTGACCACTTGTTTGTGTGTATACAATTCGCAGGTTGGTCAAAGAAAACAAACAAGTCAACAAAGGATTATCAATTGTTGGAATGTCAGAAACACCCTTGATGGGTTAATCAATTTGGGTTCATAAGGTTTTGGAAACACTATAGATCTCACTCTCACACTTCCGTATGCTACATCACAGAAGTTTGGAGAGTGAGAAAATCTGCTAGAGGGTTGTGTGCGTTGGGCAGTAACTCTGAACAGAGTTTTTGTTGAATAACTAGAGAAAGAATTGTCCGTTTAAAACGTAGAAAAGTTACCTATACTTGTATTCGTATGCTCTTTATACGATTTCTTTATAGTTTTCAACCTGGAGAATCCCTTTAAGCCTATGTAGGGCGTAATCCCTATATCATGCTGTGCAATACTGTATTAGTATGTTACAAATTCTATGGGCGTATTACTATTTTTTAATGTTATAATAAATTTAATATCCACTAGTTAGTGAGAATATTTTCAGACTACAAAAAATTTCCATTTTTCACTCTGCAATACTAATTTCTTTAATATCTGCCCCAGAAGTATCTCATATAAAACATGTTTACCTAAATTCTTTCATACTACTTAATACTGCACAGCATAGTAGACAATAAACATCTAAAGAGTCTCAAAACTTATTCGCGATGGCAGTGACTTGTACCTACACCTGTTGAGCTTGTATGGAACTACAAATTGTACCTCGGTGATGTCATTGATAACCAATCAATGGCGTACAGACATAAACTAAATATAACTACAAGAAACTAAAATAGGAAATGTTAGCTAAAGTGCAGTTGCTATAAATACACACTTCATATGATAGTTTTATACTATCATTTTCTAACATTGTAAAGCAGGAATGATGAGTGATACACATAGTGTCATATC
>JAQIWE010002104.1:0-13964 GCA_034698565.1 Campodea plusiochaeta | reverse complement strand
AGGAGAATATCCTGTAGTGTCTAAATAAATAAATAAATAATGTCAGCATTCGGTGTATTTATCCTGTATAAGAAATGACAAATAACACTAGAAGGAGTCAGTGGGGAAGAAATTGTAACCAGATTGGTAACTCAAATGAAAATTTGAAGTAATGTAATACGAATTACAGACTTTGATCACTTTATGCCAATAAATTCAACATGCAACGAAAGCTTACTCAGCTTCAGAATAACCAGGACTCAGCCACTATATATAAGAAACAAAACGTCATATTATTTCCAAACAAAGTCTCCATGGTATTTCCTTCATTCTCAAAGTTTATTTCCTTGTACTAATGAAACGCTATAAAAACCATCCTGTACAGTACTATCTCCTCTGCTTAAGCATTTGTTTTCGCTTTCTCTCCTTAATTAGGATTGTGTTAAATTTAAAGTTCTCATCAGCGTTGGGGAAGTATAATAGTGACGAAAAAGGTGCTTTTTACATCTCTGCCGACGCCTACAGACGCTTCACGACGCCTGAGGGAGTGTGAAAGAGGAGAAGCGAGCGTCGAGAGATAAGGATGGGAGGACATCTTCAAAACAGGGCCAGTAGAGGGACTCGGAGTCAATATAACAGTAATTACAACATTGTCTGCACATGAACACAGACAATTTTTTAATAACAGATTATAACTATTATGAATTTTAATTTTGTTACGAAAACTATATTGAAATCCGAAGAAAAAGAGAACATACAATATCAAATATATTATGAACTCTTATTCCAACACCCGGAAACATTCCACTCAAATTCACTTTCTTTGGGAATGATTTCTAATACATAAATTTGGTAAATGGATTTCAGAAGATAACTGAAACAAGTGTCTTAACTTATAATCGTATAATTATCTATTTTTTTAAATTATTTCTAAAAAATCTGTGTGCAATTCTTTAATATTGCTGTATAGAAGTTTCCTAATCAGTGAGAACTGTACATTCAATATTTCGTCATGTGAATATTAATTTTTCAACGCCGTTCTCAAAAACATGGAAATCAGTGTTGTGATTTATTTTTTTAGTATATTTTGTTGAAATATTAACTTATACTGATGTATACTGCAGAATTTAATTAATGGCAGAATAAGTTTTATAAATTATTACAATATAGTATTTTCTGTAATGGAATTATTTTCAAACAGCAGATGAAGTATTTTGTTTAAAGAAATATTAAATATTTGATTGTGTAAGAAGGTATTAAGGTAATTCCAATATTTCATTTTACTTTATTTTTATTAATTGGATTAATTTTGAAGTCTGGTTCAAGATACCCTTCGAGTTATGCAGCAAGCAACTCAATTTATAACTGTTGAATCTCGAATGAAAGGGCTACAATCACGTATTATTGATATCTTCAGTTACAATAGGATACGGGATAGTATAACTTGAAGGATGACAAAAGAACATGGGTTTCTCCTCCTGTTGATAATGCAATGTTCAAGAATAAAAGTTGTACGATAAAAATTACGGAAACGACATTTAAAAAATATATTACATATTATATTGCAAACGAAGGCTCTTCAAATACAACGGTGGATTACAACATCGTACGTTTCACTCCTATCCTGCTTAGTAAGATTCTGAAACATCGTGATTTATGAATGTAGCCAGTGAATTCGACCAGAAATAATTAATAATAATATACAATTATACTTACTTAGCAATATACTTAATATACTATAGCATGTTGATTATGACCTATTGGCTATTTCAATTCAGTTTTGAAGTTCCACTATTTTCAGCGAGAGGTCCCGTTTTCCAACACAAATTAAAAGTTCCTTCAAAACTCGAGTGCAATAGAGAACAAAGAAAGTGAAATGGGACGTGTGCATGAGAAAACGGAACCTCCCACTGAAAAAAATAACTATAGGTTTAAAATAAATATTCCCTGATTACTCTGATGCGCTCTATCTTGACATTTTTTTCTTTGGCAAATCCCTTCTGCCCCTATCCCCGGCCCCATTCCCTTCAGAACGCTGTTCATTTCTGCAAATAGTAGCATTAATTAGCATTTAGATGGCTTAATGGTAATTATCCTCATTAAGCGCCGAGTTGGAAAAGTTGTGTCTGATATATATACGGCAAAAGGGGAGGGGGTGTGAAAAGAACCCAAATTATAACCCCCCTACCTCCCACTTTTCTTCATATACCCCCCTTAACGTTCAACTTATACTACAGTCACAGTGTAGGTACTGCAGGAGATTATTATGGAGTAAAGTATGCAGAAGGAGTATCAAAGTGTGTTTTAGTACCTGGTTGTGTTGTTATATATTGGATAGAAGTTGTTGTATCTTATGTAGAATTAGGCTGTTTGGTTATAACAGCAATTTTATGTCTGAATAGAAGCAGAAAAATTAGCTATAGATGTTTAATATTAAATATTATTACCGTATATTATTATTATGATTTTAACTCCAATGAACAGTTATGTATATTTCGTGTACTTCGTGCTACACTGCTGCTTACTGGAATTACTGAAACCGACGCAGTCGCTGGAAAGTCGAAACCTCGAATTACTTCACACTTTATACATTTATGACTTACTTCCCTGCTGTAGTTCTTATTGATCAATTTTATTATAAAAAACATGGCAGTTTCTGAACATAAACAATCTGTAATACTGTATTCATTTTTTTATCTATTCATACTCTATATTTCAAAGTGAGTTATATAATTATATCTTACTGCTCTATTTATCCATACTACTTTATCAACGTGCTATTAACTTATTGAAATACAAAAAAGGTATTAATGCATTGGCACAATATATTATGGATGCAATGCATCATTATAATTAATACACATTATACATTTGCAATGATAATTATATTATTAATGAAGTATAGACATCAGTTTATCATTGGTTTCATTATGATATGCTATAGAAACGTCATCAAAGTATTAAATCATTTTGATAAACTACCTTGATGAATATTCCAAGCAACTGCAATCCAGGTGAATCTTGTCACCAAAATCTCCGTTGAAATAAGGGAGGGAAAAATAAAAGAAAACACGAAACTTTATTTTGCGCACAAGCCAAGGAATGTTACAAAACAGCGACCAGACATGTTCCTTATATTGTTAACACTTGGAAAATTAAGACTGACTTGTTTGAGTTCAGGGGGTATAGCTCACCACACAAGAAAACCACGAAAAGGAACTTGCAACACAGCATTGATTCTGTCATCAATGTAAAAGGAACAAAAGTCAGAAAAAGTTGTGACCCCCACTTGACTTGTAAACGAACTGCTTGTTTAGATGCTATTGTTGAAAGCAAGCAACAGCCTGCTTTTTGGAAATATTGGAGGCATGATGTGTTGAAATAAAGAATTGGCGTGCGACAAACAAGAATGAATGGATATACAGAAAGCGGTTGGAAATTCTGAAAAATTTGGTGTTATTCTTCGGTTTAGCACGAGGCTGAATTACATTATTTTGCTTCAAGGAATTTGGCACACCCTAGGACAATAGAAATTTGGTGTAACTTTGAGATGAGGCAACAGAATTTCACATGTTATTATTCGGTATTTAAAACTCTTAATCGAACATTTCGATAAACTTTGCTATTTGCTTTGTATAATACTTTGAAACTTAAAAAGTTGAAAGGTGTTACAAAGCAAATATCAAAGTTTATTGAAATATTCCTTTAACAGTATATACCTAACGATATCATGTGAAATTCAGAAGCCTCATGACCACAAAATTATATACTAACTTTAAACTCTTGTAATAAATATAAAATGGATAAAATAAAGTAAGATAATTGAAGAAACTCAAATACGTAAATAACAAATATGATAGTTTACAATGTAGATAGATTTTATCAATAAATTCAATAGTTTATATTCAAGTTACAATTCATTGTATTTAAAAACTAAAAACAACTCTTTTCTTTTGGTTTTCCCAAAACATTAATTTAATATGAATATTTTATTGAACATAAATAATAAAATAAAACATAACAAATTTAAAATATCTGAAGTGACTGATAATAATTTTTAGTGTTTCAAACTGTATGATATTTTAAACTCTCTTTAACAAAACACTGAATAATAGAAAACAACGCTTTTTTAGTTACTCCTTTACCTGTCATTAATACCTAAAAACTTTTCACTATAACGTCCCAGTACCCGTCAGATTGGAAACCTGGTACTGCCTGGATGAAGTATCAAAAAAGTGTTCTGTCACCAAGGGACAATACCACCCAATTAGCTCCTATACAACTTGAGCAAGCCAACAGACACAGAAAGGATGCACTCAGTTAAATCGCCTTTGTCATAATACCTTGTTTGTGTGATGCCAATCCACATTGTTGTCCATGGAGGGAGGGTCTGTTGCAGGGGGATGCGATGAGACCTTCGACTTGTCAACGCTGGTAATAAGCTTCTTTCAAATTTAATGATAGGATTTTTTGTTATTATGTATTAAGTAAATTGATTGATGGAGTTTGGTATGTCCTATAGATTTTTTTTTAATTTAAAAATGTCCAGCTGATAAAGGGTTTGATATATCCGGAGAGTTATCCTGTAAATTAAAAACAGCAAGTGATTGTGTGAGTAAACTTACATAACTGTGGTATCTGCTGGCTAATATGTTTATAATAAGTACTGACTATTATAAGTATATTCTACCACTGCATATGAACACAGTAGAAAAAGTTATTAATGTTGTAAAAATGTATTATTGGCAAAGAAGGAGACAATATGTGCAATGAAAGTTATTATCTGTAATCCATACCATTCTTACCAGCAGAAAAATATTAATAAGACTTTCAATAATCGAATTCTTTCTCCAGAAAACTAAATTTCTACAGGAAAATAAGACAACACGTATTTTTCCATCCCAGTCGTGTTTGATCTTCAAAGAGATGTCCACACGGATTCCGCGGAGACTCCCCTCGCTCAAGTAAATAAAAATTAATACTGTTATGGTATTGTGCATAAATGTCTAACTCGTAAGTATACAGTTGTTGTAAGTATAATTAAGTGACAAAAAATATCACATTAATTTATTATTTCTTAATTGGTATATGGACGATAGAAGAGGTTCTTATCATATAGACATTGAATTAAAATCCACGCAAAAAGACCAATAGTAGGAAGTGGATTTAAATCAATGTTTGTTATTTATTATTAAATCAATAATAATGTTATCGTGCATATGCAGAAAGTGTTACATAAAATTGTTTTTGCGTGCTTCGCATTTATATTACTTAGCTCAATTAATATAGAGATATATTTATATATGCTTTTATTTTATGATATATTGACAGCTTTACTGCCAGTTCCGCCTTCTTAATTACAAGCCGCAATGCTATTATTATTTTACCTGGACATGTTATGAAAAGCGACGTGGTCATAAATTATTTTTTCGTAAATTAAGTTATAAGTAACATAAAGTATAAGTATATTATTTTCTGAAATATTTTCTTTTTTTATTATTCAGCTCTTAATTTTTTTAAAGTAATCAATTATATTGTTTTATTTGTTTATGTATTATTTACTCTGATGTTTTGGTGATCTATATGTTATAGTTCATTTCAGGAATTAACACATACACTTTTACATTATACTACTTATAACTTTTCAAACTACACCAAACATAAGTGTAGCTACAGGGGGGTAGTTTGGACGAGGTGGCCGCAGTAGACCAAAAGTGTACTTGACCTAAAGCTGATTTTGTGACAAAGTGCAAATATATGAATTGGATTTAAGTGCAATTGACCAAATGCGCGTTTTCCCTATTTTTTTATTTTTTGGAATGTGCAAATCACCTAATGTGCATTATGTAGAAGTGCAGTACATCTAATATTTTTTATGACTTGTGGTGTGCAACTGACCTAATCTGAAAGAGAAGTACAAATTCTGACCTAATCTGAAAAAGATGAATAACTCACCTAATCTGAAAATATATAAATCAAAGACAGTGAAAATACAAATTTAATTTATTTATTAGTGTTGTCTTCTTTATAAAAACATGTTACAAATAGTTCGAAACTTATTAAAAAAATGAACACTTTCAAAAAGCTGCCGTACTGCCCTGCAGATTTTGTTTTCAAGTACTCCTGAGCATCTAGAACATTCTTAGCGGACTGTCTCCGACGCCATCTGTATAATGATGGGATTTTGCCCCTTTATTAGAATTGGTTTGGCTACGCCTATGACACCAAAGAAATTACTGAGACTACTGACCATGCCACAGAATAATGTGAACGAGTATTTTAAATAATTATTGTCTTATTATAAACATCAAAATAACCTGATGACGGTATACGATATATATATACATAGACTGTGCATGATTCATAATACATGTTACATGTAAAAATATATCTCTAAAACGGTAATAGATAATAATACAAATTGACTATTTCTTTTTTTCTTACTCTGCAGCTGGTCTTCAGAAGCGGAAGTGCTCCATAGTGATGCTGAGCAGCAATAATGACTATATTAAATTTTCGAACACATTTTCATTTTTGTTACTCTTTATTACGCGTATTTATTGTTATATTTTTTCATTTTTTTTCTCTAATATTTGTTTTGATTATACTTTAATTTCTGATATACCGTATATTAGGGAAAGTGTTTATATAATAACTCAGGCAAATAACAGACTGACTACACTCAATATATAAATACAACATTTCAAAAGAAAGTTGAAAAACATATTCCATAAACATGACGAATTTGAGTTTACAAACGGTATCGTGGTTCTTTATTGTCGTTCGCCCTTCTCCCAACTTTTTTTTTTGTTAGAACGAGGCGTGAAGACAACACCATGCTGAACTTTTCATGCGTCCAGTCAACCCCCTATTGAAAACTGAACAACAGTCAAACCTAAAGATCAAAATCAAATAGGGTTCTCGTCGCCCAATTAGACCAATTGTTCAGGAGGATTCAACAACCACGGGGGAGGAAGGCTTGCAAACTCATATATCAAATACATATAAATGATTGTTGATAACTGTTTCGAAAATCATCGTGTCTTTCCTTTTGAAATAAGTTACCTCTGGTTTCATTTCATTGTTGTTCTACACTTCCGCAAAATTTAATTTTTGAATCCTCGTGATATAGTTTTATTGGTCAATGGTCTTCAGCACATATATATATAAAATTGGTTTTCTTCTCAGTCTGATTTCAACTCATGTATAAAATCAAATCTTCAGTTCCAAATTTAGTTTCATTATATTAATTTTATAATATAATCCTTTTTTCTAAATATTTTGCCACGATTATCATTCCTGACTTTTTTCGTAGTTGGCTCAGCAAATTAATATTTCATTTATTTTATTATGTTTGTTAGTACAATATGCATTCCACATTAACTAGAAGATTGGAAGGAAAAATGGACATGTTGCATTATGACAATAATTTCACTATGTTTATTGATTCGAAATTGCAAATGGAGGAAATTCAAATTTCCACTAATATAGTAATAAAAATATTGAGTGTTTGATTATAAAAATATCCGAAGTTATAATTTTTAATGACTGTTTAATAACAGCAGTGCAGTAATAAAAAAAAGTTACTTTTAAAAAGTATCGAGTAAAAAATAAAAATACTTTTTCAAAATAAGTATTGAGATACTTTTTACGATACTTTTTCAGAAAAAGTATCGCGATACTAAAAAGATACTTCTCGCTGAATTGATTAACATAAAAAGCTACTGGACAGTTCATGAGGTTCAGTTCTCTTAATACTTCAGAAGAGATCACGAATATTTCCAAAATTTTGATTCAATAATTATTTTCTTCTTGAAAATGAATTGTCATCTGCAAAATGTTATGTGAAAAATACTGCGAGAGCGAAAAAGTATCTTTTAAGAGATACTTGAAATGATACTTTTTTTTATATGATTTTACTGGTGTTCAGAAGTTCAAAGATTTTGGTGAGATATCTAAGAAACGAAAAATGAATGAAAGACACAAAAGTATCTCGACACCATTAATCGAGATACTTATAACTAGGTACTACCCAGCATAGCAGTCAGCAGAGCTACTGTCTGTGTTACTTATTTTGAGAACTGTACTTGATTTTCTGGAATATGCAGATATATGTGTTGTAAAAACTCTTGATGGAGGAATAAGTATAAACTTATACGAGAAATAAAATAATAATGTACACGTATACAGCTTTTATGAATCTAACAAATATATATAATCATCAAACTTAAAACCATCAAAATTATGAAACGTTTCTGTCTTTGATTACAGCATCACCAAATTTCCAATGTCCAAATTCGAGTCACACGACCCCCCCCCCTTTACTCCATCGTATAACAGTGTAGTGTTTAATAGCTTGGAAGCCGTATATCATCCATTATAGTTGGAGCTCTTCCAAAATTGTAAAGCGAGGCAGAAGTGTCCATTGTAAGATATGAATAGTGTTGAATTTAGCACCTGAAAAAGTGTGAATGCAGCGCTAAATGGTTTTCAAACATAAATTATGAAATTGGTTACACAGTTATCGTGTTTGGATTCGTGTAACGTATAAACACCTTTTATTGCAGGTTTAATCAAATGGAAATTATTTTTATTTGGAAGGAGGGTTTACATTGCAGGGAGACGTGTGTGAAAATGATTTTTCATCTTGAAGGTTTGGAAGGAGAAATCTCGTGCCCATTGTGAGTTTGTTAGTTTAAAGCAAGAAGAATGAAAATAGTTCTTCTCTTGAAATACGTCACAATGTAAAGTTTAAATCTTGTTTGATATTGTATACTGATGATAAAAATAAATATACATTCAGCATTCTGTCATTGTCTATATAAATTACTATTATGATTTAGTATATTTATATTCCATGTGTTACACTATATCTCTGCATTGTGGTTGTTTGACTTGTTTCCATTATAGTGTAAGATATCGTGTTCTACATTTCTTGTCGAGTGAAGCAGAATCCTAATCCATCATTACCATCAACAATCAAAGCTACGTGTGAAAATAAAACAGCACATACCATTTTTGCTGCTTTCTGGTTATTTCCAAATGTAAAATAGTGAATATACATTCAAATTATACAATTAATTATTATAATATACTGTTATACATCAACTCCTTTTACAGCGCTTAGCTTTTTTATATAAAAATTAAACATTTACTTCATTTTTGATGTTATTAAGTTGTATATATATGAACTTTATTTCTCATACAGGATATATAATTATTTTTATTGATATTTTTTGAAACGTTCATTATGTTAGAATATGAGATGACATAGAGGTGATAAGTTGAAGTACCTAGATATTGCAGTTTTGTTTAACATTCTTATGGTCACACTAAATTTACATATTACAATATAATTAGAATTTGAGATAATGCCTTATGAAGAGCATGCACACTTGAACAGTGATCAATATTTAAAAGTAAATTGCTCCTTAATATACATCGGGATTCGCTAACTTGTCATTTATAAAAACAAAATTATATAATAAGTTATGCTCCAATTGTTGCTTCGTGCTCCAATAAGGTAACAAAGAAACAATCCTAATTTCTTCAATTCGGTTTAACACGAAATTATTTATAAATTTAAAGGTGCTAGACTGTAATAATAAAAGAAATTCGAAGCTTACTCGGCGCAGAGAAATCACACCACGAGAAACATCTTCAGGTTCTTCAACAGACAGTAATGGTACTGTATCAACTGAGACTCCATTACTTTACTGCAACGTCCGAAACTCAATTAGCCGTTAATATCGATACAATCAATACTCCGCCATTTTCTTTTCCACGAACCTCCAGAGGTAATTACATTAATTAAGATACAGCTCCCACCCAGATTCATTTGTAAGTCAATTTCTACCAATATTAATGTGAGAAAAATCCCATATTCCGAGTGCGAAGCTGAACTCCATCGATCTGCTAGACGAGGAGGAGGGGGGGGGGGATGAAAATATTGTGGACGGGGGTAGGGGAATGGGGGGGGGGGATACAATACCATAATTCTTTTCACACCCGGTTCTCCCCCTACTCACTTATTGACTACCCAATACAAGAGGGCTCTTCAAGCCACGCCTTCTCCGAACCTCCGCTTACCTCCTCCGCCTAGCGAGTTATTTGTCAATCAAGCACCCATTTAGCCACGCCCCCGAGTAGACGAGCCTGCCCTCATGTGGGGAAAAGATGTAGTTGTCATCGCCTGAACCCCCCTTATATTACTGTACAGTATTACTGTGTGAAGGCAACAAGGGCAGTTGAAAAGTGTGATTTTCTCGTCTTTTTTGTTGCTTTTCAACAACTAATTATGGGTACGTGATAGCTTTCAAGATTCGAAATTCGCATTTTCATATTTCCTGCTGTGATTATTTTGTTCAAGTGCTCATTGGACTTTGTGAGGACATGTTACCTGCGACTGTGGAAGATAGTTGTAGTAGCCCAACTATGGCTACTAGCAATAAAGGTCGTGCTACTGATTTTTCCATTGCCGCAATTATGTCAAGTAGAAGTCCTCAAAGTGATATGTTGGCTGAAAGAAGCGACACAGAAGCCGTAACCGCTGTAGGTGAGTTCCCTGCTTTTATATTTTCCGTAAACCTGGAAATCCGATATAGAAATAAGGTAAGGTGGAAATTGCGGTTGAAAAACTATTAATTTCCAGTATGTCCATGTAAATTATTTATTCGTATCCGTTGATTGATCGATCATATAAACTTTCGTTTGTTTTATCATTATAACCCTCTTGGCGCCGCTTTATAATAATTGTTTTATAGCCTATGTAATAACAGCTATCTATTGTTTGATTTATTGCTGCTATATTAAGTATATGCAATTAATGAATTAAGTCATACATTATAAAAGTGCATCTATACAATTACTACTTTTGGTAAACAATCAACAGAGATCTAAAAATGTTCTGTAAACATTCGAAACATATTTTGAAAAGGAATGTCAAAAACGCATGACATATATATAAAAATTATTATAACAATGGAAATTTCGCTATTTCAGATCGACTACCTCAGGGGTCGGTGATTCCTTTCTCACAAGGCCCGACGACGAACACTGCCGAACCGACGATCGAACGCGCCCCGAACTCTTTCTTCGCAATAAACGACGAGGACGAAGTGGACGTTGAAGAATGCTCAGATTCCGAACGTGATATTGATGTTGAACTCGATGACGAAGTTGCGAGTCAGAAACCAGGTTCATCAATCGCATCCCCAGCCCCTTCCGATACAAAAGACTCTGACGCCGGCGATACCGGTAAAGACTCCTCCGGTGCAAGTAGTAAAATTAGTGATCCACCGATAAAAACTAAATGTAACTGTGAAGAACTGCTCTCTGTGTATTGTCATCTTGAAACGAAAGATCTCTGGGATAAATTCCATGATTTAGGCACTGAAATGATTATCACCAAGACTGGAAGGTAAGATGGCGGACGTCGCCATTGTTATGCGCATGACAATATCAGTTGTTATACACAGACGCCATATTTGTTCCTATTTTGAACTGAAATTCATAGTTAAATCCAAAGAAAGAAATACAATGTCAGCATGTCTCTATAAATATATAAGTTTCTCAGAATTATCTGAAAATCAATTTAATCAAATCTGTAAAATTAGTTGTTGTCATTATACCTTTTAATTTAATTAGCATACAAAACTGGGTTGAACATCTCTACAATTAATACAGGAAAGCCATTATTGCAATAACGAACTTAATTTAAATATTGTTTTAAAGCAAATCGTCTGTATATAGATTCGTCTTTATGAAATTAAAACAACAGACATTACATCATAATTTATCTGATAGAGAGAGTTTAGTTAGGTGCAGGACGCTTAAGTACCAAATTAAATTTAATATCGTTCTACATGAAATAAAAATACTCTGCTTACTGCGGAAAGTTTTCTTCATAAAATCGAATTGGACAATATTTGGTCGGTTTGTTTAAAAATAACTGACTTCACACAGATCACTTGGTTAATTCATTTTAATGATGTAAACTGAATGTTACTAAATTTTTATTTTAAATACTCTTTCCAATTCATATCTGCAGTGTTAGAATAATATTATTTAATTAATCAAATGGACGAATGACGATAGCAATTAGCAAAATAGTTGGAACCTGCTGCATGTACAATATTATTATAAAGCAATAAACTTCCTTAAAATTAAATTACTGGAATTAATTATCAGAATATGGAATATAATAAAATTGCTGCTGGTGGTTTCAAGTTATAATCAGCTTTTCCCTACATCATGTATAGTTGATGATGTTCATGAAGTTCACAATTGTTTCGTTTTGTTGTTCACCCTCTCCATCAAGCATCAGCAAATTCATGGTTCCGGAACGGAAATTCTTCTTTCATTTCATTATTGGATTCGCTTTGTATTCTTAACTGCTCAAACCCCCTTATATATCACCCTTTGCTACACAATATGCACTTCAATATGAGAAAAGTACTCGTTGATAAATGGATAACCAGCAAAAGAATAAAGGTTCATTGCAGGGAAAATAGGAAATGAAGGAAACTTAATTTTGTTTGCTTTCAAATCTATACACATGTTTTTCCAGGGATGGGTACAAAAGAAACAGCATGTATACCAAAAGGTTATAAAGTTTCAAATAAGATTTTCTTATGTTCGACATCCAGTCAATTATCTTAGCAAAACCACTATAACTTCAAGAGCAATGATTTTAGATGATTTGAAACATGAAACTAAATTGATGATATCTTGAAATTGATGTTTGTTATACCTTCCTAGGAACTTGTATACCAAACAAAACCATTCATCTGCAATTATTTTTTACTTTAATCTGAGACAACCTTCCCATGAATGATTTATTTTGGACCCCCAATAAAATAATTATTATGTATTATAATTAGTTGTTTCATAAAGCAATAAGATTGTGAAGCGACAATATGAGAGAACCACATTATTTTATAATACACATCCAGGACCAAATCATAAAAGTCAAAACTGCATTTCTGCAGGTATATATTGTGAATTTATTGTGTTATTTCAATTACTATAAGTATTTATGCTAAATAAATTTATCGGCAATTTCATAAACCAGCCATAAAATCTGCATCAAAGTTTATTTCTAAAACAGTCTAAGAATTAAAATAGGCTATTTAGACAAACAAGGTACAAAATATTGCAACATGCATTTTCACTGTGTAATAGTATTACTGTAATCATGTGTTTATATTATATCTGTAGTTTACTATGGGAATTTAATAGTAGAAAAATGAGAAAACACCAGCAGCATAAAATACATCATACAAGAAGCGATATCTGAGGCTTCTACCATACACACACAAAATAGTATGGGATTACTACAATTTAATTAAGTTTAAATTCTATAGTATTATTCTCGTATATGGTGAAACGCAATAATTATTATAATGTTATAATAATATTAAAATAACAAACAGGAGGAATAAGTCCTTCTTTATGACATTTAATTTTCGGAAATACAATACAGCAGCATACATTATAATAATCGTTGACAGAAAATTATAATGACATCTTAAAACGATGTAATAATATCCATTTACTTGTACTATTTACACATACTATATCTTCATTACATATATTTTTTTCTTGGATTACACTTTTGAATTTAATTTAGTCTGTACATCGAATATAAAAACAAATTAAGATCTTTATTGATAATATAAAAAAGGTGAAAAAAAGACTTCTTTAAAATGTTAAAAATAATATTAAATCAAAAATCAATCGATAATATATTTTTCTAGTAACTATAAACCTATATAGTATTAAAAACATAAAACAATGGATTTAGGTGTTGAATGCAGATGATTTTCGTACTATAATTTTTTAATTTACTAAATTTAGAGTTGTTATAACATATTTTTTTGTATTACCGTATTTAAATGTTTCAAAAGGAAATAATTTTTGTAAGAGGAAAAATTATATTGAGCTTTTTTTTTTTTTTTTTTTTTTTAAAATTTTATTTAAAAAAA